>JACEGR010000546.1:0-249337 GCA_014170235.1 Listronotus bonariensis
TTGTTTAAATACTACCTTTTATATGATACAGTTTTTATCCCGTCAACAGATGGGTGAAGGTCGCCTCCTATTCGGATGTCGTACTATAAGGTATTATATATTTTTAAAAATATCTTATTCGAAATAATTTTGTGTATAAAAAATATAATGGATGTCTCATAAAAAAGATCATATTGTCGGTATGAAGGTAAAAGTCACTAAGTAACATTTTTCACAAAAATGAGGTAAACCCAAATACCCAAATTACTTGCGGTAATAGTTTAACCATATAAACAATTTAAAACTGCCATTTTTAATTTTTAAAGCTGTTAAGTAATTTACTATATCTTATTAAGTGCAGTAAAAAACTTTTTGTGGTAACGATAAAATTTCCTACATAACTTAAATTGTAAATTAATGTTTGGCTTGTAGCATTTAGTGAGATTTTTGGATGCAAAACTCGAGTGTTTAATGCCCATATTTTTAATTATTGGACGGAACACACCTATTCTAATATTATATTGTTCTGTAAAGTAATAGAATTGTAAATATAAGACGGTATTATTTAATAGAGAGTTCTTATAAAGCCATTATACGTTGTTACCAGGCTGTCAATTGTCAAAAAATGTTACGCTAATGATATTACGGTTAGCCGGAGCCGCTAAATAACGGCCTGTGGCGGGATATTTACCGTAACGATAAGATCTGTCACATTTGTCAAAATATAAATTTTTACCCTTAATAGCTAAAATAGGTACATTCAATTCTGTCGGTTTTGGAGTGAGTGTCCTCTGGAAGAGCAGAGTGGCTTGTAGGGTGGAAGCATATACATCTATCAAAAGCTCCAAATGTTATACGAAACGTGTAACAATGGTTCAAGAATGCGTTTCCATCTGCGCGTATGGCACCAACTGACCAAAACCACATATCTAAACGCAAAAACCGACGCTTTTAAATTGGCGCGTTGGAATTTCGCCGGTTAAAAGTTTAGTAAAACGCTCCACGTTTCTTAGCCATTTTTAAGAAAAAAACAAGGACTCAGGCTATTGCTTGCATTACATTATACGTGTACTTAAATACAGAAAATAAAAAACGTAAAAGAAGATTTTGGGTTAAAAAATGGCGACAGGATAGGACCCTTTATGGGTATATGCCGCTTTTGAAAAACCTTAAGGAAAATGACCCAGATGACTTTAAAAACCATTTACCCATGGATAATCTAACCTTTAAATATATTTAAATCTGTTTAGGCCTTATATATTAAAAAGAAGTTTTTAAATACACCAATCTATCCAAATTTATATTTTTTAAAGATATTGCGTAAGTGTCTTTTTAAATTTGGTTAGCAAGAAGGATAGGGGTAGTCTATTTCTACCACATCCATCAATTCTAAAAAAGTAAATAAATATTTAAAAAGTGTATTTTTTAATGGCAATATTTTTTGTAGAATTTTATTATTCCAGCTTTTTAACTTTTGAGATTTAAAAAAAACTTATTTTTTGTCATATTTTTAGCGCGATATTTCCCTAATGGACTTGTGGCCTTATGTTTATAGAGCAAACTACCCTTCGCGTTTGTTTAGAAACACCCCGTATATCGTCCACCCCTGTGGAGTCTATTTTTGGGAAGGCTAAAAGTTTTATTGTTAGAACTTGGTCTTAAGTTTAATGTAGTTTTGACAGACGATTTTAACACAAATTATAACAAAAGGTACAATCCATACGCCAAATGAAATGTACAAATCTTTCATTTGGCGATTTTAAACTACCATAAATTTCCGTATCATTATTAAAAGCTTTTAAATGTGTAAATAATTGGGTATTGTTTAGAGAATCAGAATCTTTTGCAAATTTTAAGCATAAATCGCACCGATGCATTTTAAGGCACTTAGAAATGAGGTGGCCACAGACATAATTAAATGCATTTTGTGTAGATATATTTACTTTTTTATAGTCGTAGTCTGGTAAAGATATAGCCTCAATTTTTTTTTAATCTTGGCACTTGCTGTTAAAATGCTGTTTTTGGAATCTTTTAATTGTGCTAGTAAAATGCCCAAATCATCAGCACAATTAATATGTACGGAGTGTAAAAACGTTTGACAAAATAGTTTTTTAAATGCTTTTTGAAACTCTATGGGAGTTGGATTGACAGAATTGCCCAGGGGTTGTCTAACACTTCCAAAATAATTTTCCAAACAGTCTTGGTTAATTCTCCTTGTTTTAAGGTATTTAAATCCAACATCCGAAAGTTTACGCCAAAGTGTTTGAATAAACTTTATTGTTACCATCAAGCATGAACGAAACTTGCATTTAGAGGTTATATCCCTATTATCTTTATTTAAAATCTTTAGAATTTTTAAAAAGCAAGACATTTCATTTAAAAAAATATTTGAAAATCTAAACCTTTAAATACAGTTTTATACTGGTTTGGATGAACTAAATCTACTGCATTTAAAATATAAAACAGTTTGTCGCACTTTTCTATAACTTCAATAGTGCCTTGTGCCTCTGCAGGAAGTAAACCTAAACTTACGTAAGTCTGCATTCCGCAGGCTACAGTTCTACTAAGCACCTGAGCAGCCAGTTTAACTTTCATTTTTTGAAAGCTGGTTGGAAAGATAAGGGCATCACTAAGCTTTGAGGCACATCTATACTGTTGTGTTTTTTCTTTGTTATAAAAAGTTTCAATAAAATTCCAAGATGTTTTTTTATTTTCAAAGCAAAACACATTTTGCATCAAATTATTCTTTGTGGCTTTCATAAGATGAGGTGTATCAAAAATATATGACAGTTTAAAATTACCAACATTAAATTCGGGGTTTTCGGGAGTAACACCTAATATTTTAGAAAGTTGTATAAAATTGGACCCCATATCGGTAACAATACCTTTAACATATAGTCCTACATCTGAAATCTGAAAGAATTGTTTGAATATCCATTAAGTTAAGCGTGGTGTTAACAAAAAAATATGCAAGTGGTTGTTTCCAATTATGAAACAAACCTCTGGCCATAATTATGGAAACATTTTTGGCTATAATGGACGAGTTATCTTTTCTCCCTATATCGTGAAACCCAATAATTAGGTCACGACCAGTATTAAAATATAGGTTTGACTTAATTGAAGTCTCGTCTATACATATATTGCAATATTTGTCTAGCTTCGACAGAGTTTTTACATTAAGACCCAGAACCAGAACTAACCGGGTTTACAAATAAAATTTTTGGTCATTAATTCTAAGGAACGTTTTGTTGGTAAAATTTTTTTTTTTTTTGTAAAAATCTATAAGTTTTTGGACCAAAGAAGTATAATGTAAGAGCAAATTTCTTGTATTCTTCAGTATATCTTCTGGCTTTGGCAACTTTATTTCTTAAGAGTGCTTGTGCTTTTACTATTTTGGCTAAAGGTTTATTTAGGAATTTGTCGCTTAAACTGTAAAACCTTGTTAACAAAGCTTTTTCACTATTTTCTACCGTTTTTTAGCAAATTGAAGCTTTTTTCGTAACAAGTTAACTTTACATTTAAGTTTGCTTTTTCGAGGAGTGTTGCAAGTTAAAAGCATTGCTGTTTGCGTAGATGCATCCAATGATATGAGGGGAGATGTTGCTGTGCAGTGTGTAGATTCTGTGTCAATTCTTAATTGATCTGAAAAAATAATTTATTTAGTTGTAATAAATAAAAAATAAATAAATAATATACTATGTTTTATATATTTTATCAGTTACTTTAACAAATAATTATTAATTTTATTTCTGATTGGTATTTTTTTCCTTGGATAATCCACAAATTGGTTTAGTTTAAATTATATTTATTTAAAACAAAACATTAACAAAGGCATGTACTTTATATCAAAAAATTAATATAGCTACCTGATACAGGGTCCAGTGATGTTTGAATATCTTCTTGTTGGTCATGGATACTGTCAAAAGGTGTTGCAGGTAGATTAAGACGTATATCTAAAATTTATACCAAATAATTATTATTAACAGATTATTATTTATCCAGTAATAAATATATACGATATTTGTCTTTCTTTGTGCCAGCACGTTTCTACTACAATATGGTAAAATATTGCTAAAATATGTCACGTTTACATAATTTAGTAATAAAATGTCTACCCCTGGTTGTATAAAACATTGTAAACGATTAAACTAATGGGGGTTTAGAATGTTTAAAAAACGCCATAATAAAACAACACCTTGTCTAAGGACTACTTATTAAATTAATTATTGGTATTTCGTTTCATTAGTTTTATTTTTTATTAAAAAGTTTTGTGTAACCCGGGATTAAAACAGAATCTTTAAAAGTGGCGTAATATTTTTTTTTAAACACTGCGGAAATCTTTTAAAGCAAGTAATGTATGTAAAGTATGCCATAGTAATAGCCAAGCGTAATTCAATTGTCTTCTTTTATTTTGAAAATATGCTATTTTCTTAATCAATGAAAAATCACCCTAATATTTTTATATTAAATATAGATTTTTAAATGACAGTGCAGCTATAAATAAAGAAAAGATTCTTCTGTATTTAGTCACATACTGATTTATATTTTTAAAATATCAAAGCTTTAGTAATATGTTAAAGTATTTTTTTAAACTTTGTATTAATATTTAATAGTTTTGAAAAAAATTACGTTCTTAAGATTTATAAAAATTTACCTGATAATATAGTAATTTTTTTGGGAGGTTCCTCCAAAGTGTCTGTATGTCTTGACGATGTTGGCTTGAAAAATATTGTCGGAACGGCAGTGTCAGTCAGATAGACGTTTAATTCCAGATGAGGAGATAGAAATAAATTTATTTTCAAAATGATCTTTGCACAATTTATAATTTGTTAGATTTTTTTATAAAAGATCCTCTCTTCCAGCAGGCTTAAGCCAAAGTCTTGCCCTAAAAAATATGTTTTCAATTTTGTTTTTTTTTAATATAATTAGAACTAACTAATAATTACAATATTGGTTTTCAACATAAATAAAATATTTAATGCATTTTATAAAAAATATGATATACTACGTTAACGTTGATGTGTTCGATATTATCTAAAGCCTGTACATCAACATATACGAACCAGTAAAACATAACTTAATTATATAACAAAATATCACATTTATATTTACCTTAAGTGGTCCTTTGGGAATCTAAAATGTGATTTTCCGCTCCCGGTGAGAAGAACAGTATAAATATACACACTTGTATCCCATAATAAACAGAAATAAACAAACAAAGCACAATACTAACACTAATAATTAAAAAATAAAAGTTCACAAACAACGAAAAACAGAATTAACTTATGCCCACGTTCTACACCATCAAAAGTCTAGGACGAACTAAAACCTAGATGAGCATTAGGTCACGTACTAAATCATGGGGTGTATATCCACCACGCAGTGGAAGGGGCGCTTGTGGTTAAAGATTTCAATGAATGCGCTTAGTTTCGCATCTGGTTATTCTGATAGTGATAATTTGTGCGCTTAAGCTGTAGAATCTCTTAATGTCACATAAATTAAATATGCATGTACATTCTTCAACTAAAGTGACTAACGTATCGTCGTCCATTTTAGATAAAGGCGTTGATAACGTCCCTTGCAGTGTCTTAAACGCCGGTTACTGATCACGAGGCGATTTTTTGTATGATACCTTGGGAAATACATAAACAAGCATTACCAAAAAGCGAGGAAGAACCTTCTCTAAGAAAACATACTTCGTTTTACCAGGTTTTCTTAAGTCTTTATTGGTCAAGTTTTACATAAATAATTCTTTTTGTCAGTTACAGTACAACTTTGACAAACCGGACACCCCGTAAACCGGACACTCCAGTCATCCGGACACCCGGTACAGTTCGGACACTTTCAGATTTTTACCTCTACAATCCGGACACTTTGCCAAAATTCTTGACACATTACAATTTAATGCAAAATAATAAACAAAGCTTAGCTACAAATGAATAAAAAAATTATTTTTTAAGAAAAAATTATTCTTTAAAAAATTTTGGCTTGAAAAAGAAAATGTTAATTTTGTATACAGGATACGCAAAAACTTGAACATTTATTTAAAATAGCATTTTAAATTAGGTTATTAATGTTGCAAGGGCATCCAAAATAAATCATGAAACTAATTTTGGAGTTTTTAAAAATATCTTATTTTAAATTTTTATATTGAAATGAACTAGAAAAATTTTATAATTTGCTTTTTAAACACTTGCTTCCACCAAATTCCTACACAACACAATTTTTCAGCTGTAAACGAATGTGACCAAGGCGTTTTCGCAAACTTATTTGTGAATTGTTCATTTTGTATTATTGTACTTATCGATTACAAACGTTATTCTCAATACATTTCCTTTATAACATTTTGCTAAAAAAAGGGTTGTTTAATATTGGAGAAAAATATTGTTTTTAGGTTTTTGCAAACCCTGTATACAAAATCAACATTTTCTGTTTGTGAGTTTTTTTACAAGCAAAAATTTTTATGGAAAATGGCTTTTTTCAAAAAATTAAATTTTTAGGTCATTATTCCTCTTGTAAACCTCGTATACAGTCTGTAGAATGTGGTGTGAAGTAGTTTTTAATTGGCGTTTATCATTAGAGTATATGTACATTGCATACATATGGAATATGTATTTGAGTTTCACTACATTATTATTTATTACATATGTACGTACTATGCCTATTTGTTAAACATAAAGTTAATATATTTATTATAAGCATTACCTCGGTAATCCGGACAATTCGCTAATTCAGACACATTCCTGAACTTTATCTGTCCGGATTACCGAAGTTCTAGTTTTATTAAATACCGTAATATTTAAAAAAAAACCCTTGAGTAGCGAATAACTCCTATTGTAAAAACCGAATTGCAAGGTCACAAAATAAACAAAAGAAAAGTTGGAATGTCGTTAACGAATAACGAAGAAAAAAATAACAAAACGAGTAAACACTAACTATAGTTGCAAAAAATCTTATTCTTAAACTGAGCACCTTAATTATTTAAAACTTGTTTCTATTTCGGATTAAGTTTTTCTATTGCCAACGGATGTAGATAAAATTAAAGAATAATTTCTAAAAATACAAAAGCAGCCAGATGCGATGGTAAGCAAAATTAATCAGCACCTACCAGACACCGCATTGATAACAGTGCGCCATTAATTTATCTTTTTAAAGGAAATGTTTCCTAAATTATTAAAAGCCCTAGTTTTAATTCCTATTCACAAGAACGACCACTTCTTCTAATTTTAGGCCAACAGCAAAAATTCTTAAAAAATTAATGATAAATGTGTTATTTTTTTATATATATATATTAAATCTAATTTGCTTTTCAAGATAATGGTGCTACAAGTAATGCGGAATTTTCCTTTCTTGGCAGTCTCTACTTATGACTAAATGAGAGAGGTGCGCGGTTTTTGTGACCTGTCAAAAGCATTTGACTGTGCAGATCACGAAATTCTGCAGGGAAACTTAAGATGTTTGTTTTTAGGGGTAATTCTTTTTCTTGGTTTTACTCATATAGCGGACGAGTCCATTAGGATAGTGTGCATGGTTCTGAATTTGATGAGCTGGTTGTCACTGCTGATGTTCCTCAGGGTTCTGTACTGGGGCCTATATTATTTGTACTGTATATACATGATGTACTATTTTTAAATATTAGAGGACTCTTCACCTTATTTGTAGATGATACTACCATTTTGTTTCACAATAGCAGTAACCATCAATTGAATAAAATTGTCAGCGACGATTAAAAAAGGTAAAAATGTGGTGTGATGCTAACGTTTTGTCATTTAATTAATTAAAGACTAGTATATTGCATTTTATTGGAACCATGGC
This sequence comes from Listronotus bonariensis, assembly GCA_014170235.1. Lineage (NCBI taxonomy): Eukaryota > Metazoa > Arthropoda > Insecta > Coleoptera > Curculionidae > Listronotus > Listronotus bonariensis. Next base: position 7,795 of record JACEGR010000546.1, read on the forward strand.
TGATGTTTGTATTGACAACATTGTAACTGTAAATTATCTTAAGATAAAATTTTTCGGCATAGACATTGACAAAAATAAATTTTAAACAACACATTTTAAATATATCAAAAAAATTAGCATCTGGGTACTTTATTGGAAGAGCATGTTCTCGCGAACTTAATATCTATGTTGCAAGGGCGGTATACAGGGTGATCCTTAAAAACAGGGTCATCCCTATCCTTTTGAGATACAGAATGTTAAAATAAAAAAATATTAGTTTAAATATCCTTAACATCCTTTACCCAATTTTGTTTTAATTTGGCAATAATATTAATGCCATTAAGGGGGTAATTTATCACTAACTTAATTACAATAAATAAGTCCAGTGGCGTCTCGAGAGGCAACTAAAGGAATATTTCTAACAGGAAAACGATACTCCACTGACTGTAAATGTGTGTAAAATTTGTGTGTATCTCAAAAGTTAAGACGTTTAGGGCATATGTCCATATGAAGTTTTTTTCTTTAAATAAGTCCAAGAATCATTTCCTTAAATATTAGCATGTTTTTGTGAAACACGCTAATTCCTATAGAGTTCCACCAAGTTATAAAATAGCTTTCTGGGAAAACTGCAGGCAGTATTTAACTAATTCTTTGTGCTGCAGATTTGCAATGGATTTGTACCTAATAAGGAAATGGGCCCATAAAATATTTTTTTTCCACCTGTTGGATATCATCATTTTTGGGCCATATATAATTGTCCAAATCTTCCTTTAGAAATTTTACTTTGCAAATGAGTTCATTTATGTTTATTATGCGGCCAATATACCAATTTTCGTCATAGTAAATAGCATAATATTTTTCTAAAAAATAGTTTCTTCTTGATCCCTTTTATCCACCACAACCTCAGAAAACTCATCCGAGAACTCATCTAAAGAATATTCAAAGTATCCATCAGAATTTAAATCTAAATTTGATTCCGAGTCCGATTCAGAATCATTCTCAAATTGTTGTCTTGTCATCTTTTTTCTTGTCTTTATTTTTGGTTCCTTTTGTTTTTCTTTTTTAATTTTTTCTGAATGGCCCCGTACCCTGACCAGTCTATCAGTTGATAGTCTACCATTTTTTCTTCATATAACCAACATAAACTTGATTTTTTAATTAGTTTATCTTTATTACCAACTTTAATTTCTAAAAATGGTGTTTTGTTTTTAATATTTTTTGATGAATAATCATTTAGATGTAGGTCTGTAAAGTCTAGTTTTAAATCTTTTTTATTAATAGTATTTTCAGTTTCCTCTAATTCATTTTCCTGATCACTGGAATTTCCATCACTAAGATGTAGCCCAAGATTTTGTAAACTGTTATTGTTATCTTGCAACGAAATAGATTGGACTGAATTATCTATATCTTTTTCTACAAATCCTAGTTTTATGCAGTCATTTAACGCATCATTTTTGCCCTTTCAATTGTTATTTTAATATCAGTTATTGAAGGAACCACTGAATTTGTTTCTTCTGTTAAATTTGAACTATACCCAATTTTGCAGTTATTTTCTCTGGGGAAATTCAGCTAAAATCAAATATATAAATTTTAGGTAAAATAAAATCGAGACAACAAACAGTGTCCCTTAATACCTTATTTTAATAGTTTTAAGTCATTCTTGGTGCAAACAAACAATATGCAAATAATAGTTTTCACGTATATTTTTAATAGCTTTTAAATTTATATTAATCGCTTTATGTAATATATATTAATAGTAATATTATTAAACTTACCTAAATCAGTACTTATTTCATTAATTTTTGTATTCTATTTAATCTTATTAATAAATCCTGCATTGAATAATTAACAACAGTACTGGTTAGTTTTTATGTACTGGTCATGGATTTGGTTTTTCGAAATAGTTTTTCACAGGGCTGGCTAGAGTGAATCCAAGGTAAAAATAAATTTGCATTTCCTCGCTGGCGGCATTTTTCTATATTTAATATTAATCCATGTGCGTTAAGTTAAATGCATACATATGTATTTAGAGTTATGAACTTTTCTTTTAAGGTTAGGTTCTCACTTGAGATTACTGATTTTCTCCATATTCTTAAATAGAATATTATATTATATATTTCTGCAGAACTACCTGGCTCAGATACAGTTCTGCTCTGAGCAAAAACGGGTCACTCAACAGGTCATCACTTATAGTTATTATTAAATTATCATTATTTAATGGTGTAGACAGTAGTGGATCAGAAGAGGTTGATTTGTTTTTGACAAGGTGCTTATATTACATTCAGTAATATTTGAGATTTCTTTAGTACGTGAGCAACTTGATTCAGTATCTAAACTGGCAGAACTAAGAGAAGGAATATTGTCTGTCGAAACAGGAGTATATGATCTTTTTGCAAGTGGATTTACTTGGACAAATGTTGGCAGAGTGTTATTTTTCCCCGTACTTACATTGTTGGAGTTGTTTTTAGCTTTATCAGATTTATAATGGCAATTTACATGAGCATTAAAATTTGATAGTGTCCATTTTTTCCGTATTTCGTTTCGGTATAAAATGCTTTTATATCGACCAAACAAACAGGACATGATATAAAGGCATACTCATTTCTCACTTGTATATTTACAGGCTTTTCAAGCAATGCTAATTTACTGGAATCCTGCCAATTCTCGACCATTGATTCTCCACGAATATTTTCAATGTATTTTTTGGTTAACTTTTCTATATGTTCTTTGGCTTTCTGAGACCATAACACTTCGCTAGAAATTTCACAATCATTTGTTTCTTTTTGCGATTCTTTAGAACTAATATTTTGTTCTTGAATTTTACGCTTTTTAGCTTGTGAATTATTTTCAAATGTTTCTTCAAATTTTTTTTTCTTTTTGTTCTTTGTTTCTTCATTTTCTCTTATTTCTTTGCATATTTGGATGAGATCCAATACAAGTTGCTTATGACCAGGGGCAATCCCTAATCAATTAGAAGGATCTTTTGTGTATATTCCAAATATCTCTTTTTTTTCATTTTCCTCTAAAAGTGTGGGTAAATCGCGCTTTGCAATCTCTTCTATTTCCAAAATACCCGTGTATATTAAAAGCCGATAGACATAATTTGGTAAATCAAAGTTAATGGACTCCAGAAAATCGCTAAAAGGCATTTCTTGATTATTCTCCATTTAACTTTTCCTTATCAAAATAAAATCTACAAATCCGAAAAAAATTAAATTAGAAGAAAAATTGAAATGCTGCAATATTACACCATATAAAAACGAACAATATTTTGTTATATTTAGGCCCAATATTATAAAGCCGGGGCAACGCTAACACAAGGATAAAACTGTTTTTTGACATGTCTTTGACAGTTTATTATTAGCTGGTGGTTAAAATAATAAAGATTTTATTATAATAATAACCAAAACTATTAAAAAATTCTGTATTGCTTGGGCACATTTGGAAAAAAACTTTTTGTGCAAGTACCTTTTGACTTCAAATCGAGCTTCGAATCAAGCTTCAAATTAACCTGACTCTATACTAGTTAATCTAGTTGGTAACACTGGGATATTTTTAGTTTATGTAAATACTACAAATTATATAGGCATTTTCCTACCCATGAGGCACGCACAGATTGGACCTCTGAGCGTCACTCTGGATGAGAGAATCTTAATTTTATTAAATAAAGAGATTTGTGTTGTATTGTTTTGGCAAAAATCATGGCAAAAATAATTCTAAATGCTTTATAGCCAAAAAAACTTGATTTAATTTTAATAAATGTATTTTTCTTCGAACGTCTAAAATAATGATCATTGTTGTATTTAACAAAAAACAATAAAATGTCACTTTTTATACTATTTCTCCTCAGCGACAGTAAAAATCTTTTGCTGCCGCCTCTGAGCGGCATTAAAATTAAAATCCATAAACGACAAATAATAGAACGCAATAAAAATTTGACATTTATTGAAATTTGTAAAAATGCGAAGTAGGCTGATTTTTTTAGTGACGGTGTTGGGCGACAGTAAAAATACTTTTAGTGCCGCTAAAGTATGGTCAAAAACCTTGGAATAATATTTCCATAAAAAAATAAGTGTTATTCAAATAAACTTTAACGTTTGATGAAAAAATGGCATGTTTTATTCGGAGCAATGGACATTTTTTTTTTCGTCTGTACTTTGTTGGAGCCGCTGCACTCGTCCGACAAATTATACAAACTCAGCAAAAAACGTAAATTTTGCCCCTAATAAAACAATTCCTATAAGTACTATTTTCTGCAAACGTCAAAAACAGCGATCCTTGTTGTATTTAACAAATTACTTTAACTATTTCTTCTTAGCGGCAGTAAAAATGTATTGCTGCCCCCGCGAGCAAAATCCATAAATGACGAATTTAAAAAATTTGACATTTACTGAAATTTGTAAAAATGCAAAGTAATTAATCAGAATTTAGGCCACTTTTAAAATTTCCGCCTTTAAAGAATCCTTAAGTCCATATAAGAATATTTATGTCTAAATTTATACAGGTAATAAACTTCTTTTAAATAGTCAAAATCTTGTGTTGGATACAAAGCGGCAGGAACGTTTGACTGTTTATTTATTAAAAAGCCGACAAGGCATGCAAGTAAAAATATCTTCATAAAAATATCAACAACATAACACGGAACGTAACACGGCGTATAGGGTTTTCTGTTGTTTTTATGATTTTTTAAAAAAATTTGGCTTACATCCTATTTGTTCTTAATCATAATATAATGGCGCTGTTATAAAATATTTTGTATTTTTTTTGTTTTTGTAAAAACAAAAATTTGAATTTTTCAAAAGTTCTTCACTTTTAATAAACTAACCAGAACTAACCAGAACATTTGGCAACAACGGCTTATTTGTTCAACTTTATGCATCCCAGTTCTATATGTAGTGGATTTTTTAAATAAAATTCAACGTGCCCGAAGTCAGGGTCAGGTTAGTTTTAAGTAGTTAGTTAACTCTTTTCTTTTTAATTGGAATAAAAAAATATATATCTCTTTGAAATATTTTCGATGTTGCCAAAACCTCTTCTAAGCTTATTTTACTTGCAATAAAATTACGTTTCTTTAACCTTTTTTAAGGTGGTGTTTTATTAAGGAAAGGGTCTAAAATCAGTAAGTATCATATTTATTAAAAAAAAAATCATAAAAACGGCAGAAAACCCTCTTTGGCACTGTTACCAAGGGACCTCCCTAAATCAATAGTTAAAAAGCAAAAACTGTTTATTAATATTTTCATAAACCGCATAAGTAACTTACCCTATTTTTTTAAATCACCAATAAAAAGAACAAACGACGTCTTTTAACAATAACCTCGACAATAACACAGATCGCTTTGAAATGCTGCAATATATAATGGGACCGATTTGTCAAATTACCCTGTCTGTGAATCCCCGCATTACAGCATTGCCAAAATTAAGCACAACACTCTAATTCCGTGGTCGTCAAAGTGCGGCCGCGAATGAGTAAATTATTTCAATAGTCATAACCAAAATCAAAACAAATTTTGCTGGCAAAGAATGCCCTCAACTACAGCAAATGAATGGTGGATACTTGCGGCTTTTTTGACCGATATTACTATGAAATTCAATAGTCGTAATTTATCTCAGTCTTGGTTTCAGTGTTTTACTTTGATTTAACTAAACAAAAATACTGTCTTACTCTTTAAAAACTGGTTTAAATTAATTTAAGTATTTTATGCATATAATTACCTTATTTTTTCCTTTAAAACTGGCACTAACACTCACTGTAACTTCTAACCTAAGAAGGTGCTTACCTAAAGGTTCTAAAAATTTCGGCGAATTCTTAAAAAATCCCGAAAACAAACTAAAAATTCCTTAAAATTTCTAAAGATTGCCGAAAATTCCTAAAAATCCTGAAAATTCTCGATTATTTCTGTAAATTCCTAAAAATTCCCGTAAATTACTGAAATTTCCCGTAAATTCTTGAAAATTCCCGTAAATTCTTGAAAATTCCCGTAAATTCCTAAAAATTCCCGTAAATTCCCGACGATTTGTACACCTATTCCCGTAGTAAGACACCCCTCGCTTTTTTACTTTTTTGGTTTTATTTTATGTTGAGACTGTTTTGTAAAAAAGTTAATTGCAGTCTAATGTAATTTTTTTTGCATGTACTCCTAAATGTTGTAGTATCAATTAATTTTTTAATTAAACATATTTTTGAATTATAAGAGTATTATTATTTTGTGCAAGCTTTGTCACCAAGATATTATTCTTGAAGCATGGCTTTAACGCATGTTTTAAATTTAAATATAAGTCAACAATTAGAGATTCTACTCTCAGAAGTTTGCGGCAATATTATGATTCTCATATAGAGAAAACACACTATTACTATAACAAAAAACTTGTAAAGTATTTTTAACATCGTACAGCGTTTGTCCCAATGCATACTTGTATATTTTAATTTATACTTTTTTTTAATGCTGGTTGACATTGAAGACTGAAAGGAAATAATGTCAAATACTGTTTTATTTGACTACCATTTGCAAAACACAATTTTTTCTGTATTGTTTGTTTATAATTTAGTAATATTCACTTCAGTACAAATTTGTAATAAAACATGTTGTAATCGTTTTAAGCATATTAATTTATTATTTTTAATAAATTAAAATTATTGATAGTATTATTTTCATTTCCATTTAATTTCGACAACTTTAATTGAAAAGTTTTTTTTGCAAAAACAACCAATGTCTATTTCTAATATAAGTTTGAAGAAAAGGTTCCAAATTAACAAAAAAAAAAAAAAAACAAGAAGTGTAAATTATCCAAAAATTTTATTTTGGCTAGTTTTGGATAATTTACACTTTTTGGTCTTTTATTGGAAACCTTTTCTTTAAATTTATATTTAATGCCTGGGAACAAATACCATATTTCTAATATGGTGCCAATGTCAAGTTTTTTTTTCCAATTTACAAAATAGCTGATGCCTATATATAAAACCTTCACATATTATGTCTTTGAATGCGCAAAATATAGTTTTTTTATGAACATATTATAAAAACATACAGAGTTAGTCATATAGGTTTGATAAAGTTGCGCACAATTTGCGAGTGTGCGCGTGAACTAGCTCGCAACAAGTGAAAATCTTTCGCAAGTTAGAATCATAACCTATTGGTGTACAGGGCGGCGCTTTTTTGTTGACCTTGCATTGCAAAGAGAAATCTAAAAGAAAACCGATCTGAATACTCAATCTCGATTTCAGTTTTTGAAACAAACTTAATGGTAGAAATAAATCAATGCTAACTTGATACGTTTTGGAATAAGAGAGTGTTTTTAAAATTTTGTCAATTTGACCAGGCATTTTTAACTCGCTTGATATTAGATATAGAAAAAAATGCAAATAGAAAAGTTTTAGGAATTTTTACTTAGAATTTAGTGGCGTACCTATATTTTTTCCATTGACTTGTATTTTAAAATTATAACACAAAGTTGGGTTTTTTAATTGAACTCCCTGTATACTTTATCATCAATAGAAAGGTCTTCCTAAAAGCGGTAAAAAATGCCATATTTAATTTATTTAAATTGTCATAGTTTTGAAAATATAGCCATCATCAGGAGTTTTTTAAATAAAATACCACTTATATTTTATTACTTAAAAAAAATTAAGACCTCTAAGAATTCTGGAAAATCTGGATCAAAATACAACATTTGGCTTTTTTTTATAATACCTAATTCCAAACAACCTTTTGCAATCCTCATATTGTACAATAATCTTAAAGAAAGAAGCTATAACTGGACCAAAAGATAAATAAAATTGGTCAAATAACCAAAAAGGTATTTAATATTAAATTTAAACAAAATTTTGTTTGCTTGGTTTGTTTTGTACAGGAGTAAATGGGTATTATAAATCATAAGTCATTTAACTTGTTATTTATTTAAAATATTTATGTATTAAGAATATAACGTGCATACGTATAATATAAAGCTAATATTTTATTGGACCTTTTGAAAGATCTTGCTGGCACGCTTGCAATACGGTTAAAAATAAATTCTTGTGTAATTAACTTTCATTTCTTGTTTAAGGGTATAGTTTTTTTTTAAAATAAAACGTAACAGTTTGATGAAAATAATTAAAAATTTTAGAGTTGGTAGTGGGAAAGCTACGAATAGAGTAAATTAGAAAGTTATTAGTAATTCCTAATAAACAAGACATCTTGCTAAAGTAGAATATTTTCTGTGATATATTTTAATAATAAGCTGATGGCTAAACTAAAGCAAAATATTTTTTAATTTCATATAATTGAAACTCGAAAATGTTTTAAAAATCTGGAGCTGCCTAATACCTTATTTAACTTTAAAAAAAAACCTAAAGAAGTACTTTGAAATACACTCGTAGTTAACCTAGAACAGTAATATGTTTTTTACAATAATTTTTTAATACCTATATCGCGATAAAATGGTTTTGACCATCAAAAATACTACTATTACATGCATTTTAGTTAATACAGTGGTGCAAGCCTCGCGTTGAAACACTTTAGTTTTCCTGATCTGCATTTTATCTATTGTGCATGGTAAATTGTTTTTAGACAATATTTGAATATCCTCCAATAACGCAACTTATCGCCAGCTCCACCATAAACGTTTTTGAATGGTATTATTACCAGCGTGCTATATTTAATCGGAAAATATCCATAGACAGGCAGTTTTTTATGGGTAAAGAAACCTTTAGGATACAAATTTAAATATATTTAAATAAAAATAATTTTATTACATTGTAATAAACAAACAGGCTTTAGGTAAAAATGTGTTCTTAGGTTTTTAAATTTATTTGAAAAAATTCAATAATATTCACACATTTTGCAAATTTTAGACCCAATGAGGAAACTGAAGATAAAAAGTTAAGCTATTTAAATTTTAACAGTAGTTTTTGTGTATCTAAAGGCCCATTTTGAAGACTGTACAAAAATGATTTGAGAAAAAAATATTTTTCGTTCCACTGTAATGAACATATCTAAAGAGTTATTCCTTTTAACACCAAAAATTATATAGAGGGCCATATTTTGTTAGCAACCCTTTTAAAATAACAATGGAAAAATCCTTCACTTCTTTGTGCTTAATAGCGTAAATTATACAAACTGAAGTTCCGGTTTAATTAATTTTTAATTTCATTATTCACAACTCAGTAAGCTTTTTTAAATTTCTTATTAAAATATTTTTTTGGTAGAAACAATTTAATTAAAAGGGGTAGCGGTAAAAAGCAAACGCTTTTATAGGAGACCAGTAGAATTTTTAAGATGCTAATTTAAAGATACAAGTAAGTTTAAGCAAAACAGAACAAAATTTTTGTATTAAAAAATCAACAATAAAGTACAAATAAAGTATTTAAATAATTTTGTACTATATTTTTTACTTATAATTTAATAAAATAAAAGTGGGTTTTTAATTGAAAGCAAACTCATATTATAAACAACGTATCTGTAATACTTAAAAATAAAGGATGTTTCCTAACTAGGCTACCAAACTTCAAGAAGTGATTTATTATGTCATATAAAAAAACTAAATTGAACCCGTCGAATTTAAACGGGCTTTGTAAAGTTATATATAATAATAAAAAAAGAAACGCAACAACAACAACAAAAAAGAAACAAATCGCACAGTAGGCGTGGTAAATGACTTGGCAGCGGTATTTATATTTCCTCATTGGTTTGACGTCAGGCGGATTGTTCACCAATGATAATATTAAACACGCAACATGTAAAAGGCCACGTATTCTCAAAATTCGTTGATTGTTATTATGTCTTATTGCTTCGACATTTATGGAAGTAGAAACATACAACTTAGAATCCAGTGGCAAATCTAAAATAAATATAAATGTTTAATTTTTTACATTTAATATTGGCGTTTGAAAATCACTTGTCTTCTAAATGTTTAAGTTTTAAGGACTTTAAAGACTTTATTCGCCACTAGTTTACCATATCGCTGCCATATTACTTGCTTACCACTTTAGTGCGCGCCTTGCTTAATGTGGATTATTCTGGTATTATCGTTGAAACTGTTCAAAAATGCTCTGCTTATTGCAAATTACAATTAAAGACTTTGGTGTAAAAACCAGGAAAGTCACTTTATACAAAGTTTTGGGAAATTAAACAAAAAAAAACTTTTGGACTTGCCCGATTTATGCTACTAATACTAGACCAGGCAAGTAAAATCCAATGCTATTTCACATAGGATGTGTTGTACTTACCTGATTTTAGTACCAAACGATCCGCAATGATAAAATATTTAGTATTAGAAAAAGCAATTTTTAATAAAAATTGGACATACCTGGTTTAAACAAAATCTTCTGGTCTTGCCTGATTTATACTACTAATACTTGACCAGGCAATTGGACGTACCTGGTTTTAGCACTAAAGTCTTCAAAAAAACAAGTGATTATCTATTATAATTATTTATGATAAATAAATATTTTTTTTTTATAAAATCAAAATGTCTTACGTTTTTTTTGAGCTACGGAATGTTAAAAATTATTTTTTTATTAATAGATTTTATACTAGTTCAGATATTTTTAAAAATTTTGGAGAAGACTTCTATGCATCAGAAGACATTTTTAAGCATAAAAGAAAAAAATCACTAATATCGTCCATGAGGGACTTAACGTATATATTTAAAAAAATTCATTGCATTTTCTTTTATAAATATATGCAGAGAATTATATAATATATATATTTTTAAAGTTCCTATTTAGTTTGAACCGAAATTGATCTCCTAACGTTTATTTATTTGAATATCTGAACACTTTTCTTACCATCCACATTTTTTCGGCTAAAACAATAAATGTAAATGAAATTACGTGCCCACTTTCCCTAAAAATTCAGAACGAATATTAAAACCTGAACAAGGAAAGTTGATTAACATACAAATATTTAGTGCTAGTTGCAATATATTTAAGGCTAGAAATAGAAAAATATTGTGATAATATGTTTCTAACCTTTCTTTAACTTCTGTTTTTATGGTAGAGGAGCCCAAAAGGGGATTTTGGGATTAACTACAGCGCGACAGATTAATATACCGAAGGATACCTTGTACCTAGTTAAGTACCTCCACCAAATATTAGCTCCGCATACAAAGCCAATCATAGAAAACAAAAATAACTCCATCAGCAATTGTCGAGCGCATCAGATTAAGATAGGGTAAGTTAATTACATGCTAAAGAGTTTATATTTCACTAATCTGACAATGTGAGAGTGACCTAAAGAAAACAGAGGGCTACAAAAGAAATTATTTTGACAGCTACGAGCGTGTCAATTTTTTTATTATAAAGAAAATAATTTAATTATGACGAAAAATATATAATACGATACGATCCGAACAATTTCCACAAGCGGAAATATTAACAATATTTTTAAAAATCTATAGCCGCTTCCCCCACCTAGGGTTGGCAGGAGTCCGGATAAAGCCGGATATAGTTAGACTTTTTGATTGCCTGTCCGGCTTTTGTTAAGCTTTTTATATTTTGAAATTCGCAATTAATAATAATTATTTTTATTGTAAACCTTAAAGATAAGAAGTTTTAATTGGTTAGAAAGAGAAGAAGTTTTGTTTTATTTTTAATTATTTTTAGAAGAAATAGATTGATTAATAATAAAATACTTAGACTGGTTTTGCAATTCATTTTATTTATATTTAACTAGAATTTAAGAAGATTTATGCTAAATAATAAAAAAAGCTTTGTTTTACATTTATTTTTTTATAAAAAGCTGGATTTACCAAAACTTAATATTTAAAAATTTTAATCTATATTCAGACTTGGCATAAAACCCTATTTTTTTTATTTAATTTAAAGTGGGTAATATCCTCATAATATCAAAATAATCATTAAAAAATATATTTATTAACACAATCTGATGGTAAACGATATAATGTTGATTATTATTGTGTATTACAGAGCGTTTCTTAACTGCGGTAAGAAAATTTTAGGGCGTATTCCAAAGTATTTTTTTTAGTTAGTTAGTATAAACGCAGGTCTTTAAATTTTTCGTTCTCAAGATACAGGGTTTTAAACTTTTCAAATAATTTTAAAACTTCCTACAATTTTTTAGTTAGATTTGTAAGACTAGATGTAAACGATATTTATTTAGATATTTATTGTTGTTGCTACAAATTAGTTAATTTATCACTTTCTTATGTTTCTTGTATGGTCCAGGATTATGCAGTTTAGCGGATTTTTTTTTCTGGAACACTATAAAAACTTTAAATTAAAACAAATTAATTACAATAGAGTCGTTTAAAACTAGGCCATACCATTTCATTAATCATAAAAAGTCCTTTAATACGTATTTTCAACAGCAATATGTTTATTAGGGCCAAGATGGACTAATTACTAATATAACATAGTAGTAGCTCTCACTTATAATCCCTGGGCCAGTAATGAAATGGACTTCCTGAAAAGAACACTTTTAAAACCTTTTAAGGAGCTTCCTTTGGCGAGTCCACCACGAATATTCATACCGCCATGTATAGAAGTGGCGCTTTAACCCAGTGTGTCAATGTTAACTGTTTCGGGTGTCGGACTGAAAAACGCGTCACTTTTTTGTTGGACAAGTTTACCACAATGTTTTACATGCAATTTTTACAAAATAATTTAATGATGACGAAAAATATATAATACGATACGATCCGAACAATTTCCACAAGCGGAAATATTAACAATATTTTTTAAAATCTATAGCCGCTTCCCCTACCAAGAGTTGCCAGGAGTCCGTATAAAGCCGGATATAGTTGGGCTAAAAATCGTAAGGTTTACAGTCACGAAAGCCGCCTAGTCTGATACCCGGGTTACAACTTATGGTTTCACCACTGTCCCCCTTACCATTTTAAGCACAATGTTTAAACATTGTATATAAAATATTATGTCCGACAAAAAAGTGACGTGTGACGCGTTTGCCCAGTTCGATACCCGAAACATTTGACATCGACAGACTGGGTAGAAGCGCCGCTACCATATGTGGCGATATGAATACATCTTAATTCAGAATGGAATTAAAAAAAACACACAAAGTAAACAAGCTTTTTGTTAAATTGCACTTTTTAACACTTATACCAATTATACACCGCATTAAAAAAATTAACAATATAGGTATTACTTTTATTTTTAAAATAAAAAACCCTGTATAATATTGCACTTTAGATAGTCAAAAAGCAGGTAAAATTTAGAATGAAATTTTTAGATCAGTCAAGATAATATCTTTAATTTTTTAACTAAACATTAGATAAAGTATACCTAAAATTATACACCCATTTAAGTAAATACTTATAGGCATAATGTAGAAGAAAAAGCAAATTCTTCGAGCAAAAGGTACAAGTAAAAGCAATTGCTTCATTCAATAGGAATAATCATTATCCTATATTTGCAGGAAAATACTTAAAAAAAAACGAGTAAATGCTTATAGCTATAAAGTGTTAGAAATTCGTAGGCATACCGGGTTTTCTCACAGGTGCCCCTCCCCCTATAACTTTTTAACCTTTTAGGTATTTACTTATTTTTTATTACTTTTGGTTTAACTGGAAGTGACTATTATATTCAATATACTAAAAATGTCATATTGTCATGACTTAAAGTTTTATGACATTATTATGTCGCATGAAAACGTGCCTTTAAAGTGTGCAATTTTTTATTTATGATCACAACTTCTTTTTCAAATAGAAGAAGGGGGCTCTTAGCATAGCCTGAAAAAGTATTTTATTTTAATTAATATATTATTAAGGATTTAAGCAAAGGTTTTTTAAGCATGTAAATAATTATTACAATAAATGATAATATCGATTTATGGTAACATTAACTTATTATGTGCATTGTAGAAATATCTGGTCCTGAACTAACCACCCCACATTATTCTCTTCAAATCGGAAAAACTTTTTAAATTACTCGTTTACTAGCTCTATTCTAACCAGAACTAACCAAATAACTGTGCAAAAAAGAACGATCGGGACTTCTTACAGTGACAGTTCTGATGCTGTTGAATAGCAGCATCACTTTTCTATAAGTAAATACTCGCACATGTAAGCAAATGGTTGACTTTATTCATACATTTGAAGTAAATCCTTCTATATCATGAGCATTTGCTTATACTTATAAGCAAAAGCATTTACTTACAATTTTATTCATATTCCGTACAAATTTTGAAAGTATAAGCATTTGCTTCTGTTTACTTATATTGCACATATAACCAACAAAAGTGTATAGTAGTGATAATAAAGTTTTAAAAAGAAAAATATGACTTCTAACTGGCGCTAAGCCAAACACCGAACCAACAGATAATAACATAAGAGACGAGGCAAGAAATTCATTATAATTGTAATTAAGTCTTCGTCGATTTAAGTTAATTGCCATTACGTAGCTTTAATTAAAATGTTTTAATTATTGTCGGCTTTCAATGAACTGGTGCAAAATATAGTGTACTATATTTAAAAAATGTGGATACCTACCAAATATTAAAAGGCAGGTTAAAATATTTTGTAGCTATGTTAAAAATATTGATATAAATTAGGGTGGCCCATCTCTATGGGGGTGAATTTTTTTTTTTAATTTTTACCGTACCTCCACGTACAAATGTTCCTTTATAATAAAAAATAAAACCGACAAAAATTCAACTTAATCGGACTAGAGAAACACGTGCCGCAAGAAGGTATAGGTAGGTGCACAAAATATTATATTTTTATTTTATTTTTTCTAGCTAAGGCGGGGTAGATGGATGTCAGACTGTTTTGTAGCCTGTAATGAAAATATGTATTTTCTAATTAGTCCCTTTTGGAATAAAAATATACCTGACACACTTGCTGTACTTGTACTAATTACTACGAAATAGATGGAGCAAATACTTGGAGTGCCTTCTTTACAGCATTCAACTGGTAAGGAACAATTCAAAATTTTTGGCAGTTTATAAAACTATAAAACTTAAATTAATTGGAATTTTAAATATTATGATTGAGTAATCTTATGACACTACGGACTCTAATTTAGGATATTTAAATGGTGCAGGTTCAATAGTGCAACAACATATATTAGAAATAGATATTTTATATTTTTCTTGTTGACGCCATTATTTTGGAAATAGTCTTGCAATTTTTTTTGTTGTAAAAATGGTCTCATTATTCATCCCGGTGTTGCTTTATTTAAACATTTTAAAGAATATTGGCCTAAAATAGAAAAAACTTTTTAACTAGTTTTAATAATCAAACAAATTTTGCAGCCTCGAAATAATAAATAACTTGGCAATTCCTAGCAATACATCACCCCCGAGTTGATAACAAAGATTTTTTATTATTTTCCAAACTCTTTTGAAGGGAAACCATCAAATGTGATATCTTATATCGTCCTGGTGCAATTCATGATTTTAATGTTTTTTTTTATATTTTTTGTTTATAAATAAATCACTCCAAATTTGTAAAAGTTAATGTTTAAATATAAATGTGCTTTAAGGCTAACAAATTATTAATTTTTAACATAATTTGCCTTTGCAAATACATATACATATGCAAAACATATATTAAATTTGCAAAATTTGGTAATTACCAATTTTTTATTTTAATCAAGTGTTAACATTGCTTGCACCAAATGGTAAAATTGTCAACAATTTAAAAGTAGTATTTGACACAGCTGAGAGAGGTATTAAGTTAATTAATGAGTATAATAATATATTTCCCGTTATCCGATCAAAATAAAATTTTAGTGGGGATTTTTTTCACTAAATGAAAGGTTTTTAAAGGAGGGCAGCACAAATTTTTAAGAGTTGCCCAAGACGGGCCACTCTAATATAAATACAGGGTGTCCGGAGAGATATGGCCATAAATAATAAGAGTAAGTCAAAATAATGTTAATACTTCATATCGAAAAATTTTCTTTTGAACAGTTGCCACAGTACCAATGATATTAAGGTAATTAAGTACCTTCATATTAATGCTTCTTTTCTAAATGGTTGTGTAGTAAGTCAGTATTATACAGGGTAATACATATTCAAGGGGCCACCATAAGAATCTTGGAAACGGTAAAAGATACAGGGTTGGTTAAATCGAAGCAAAGTTGCGCCATTTTATGCTTAACGATATATCACACTAAATTTATGCGACGTTTCGAACCAAAAACCATCATTTACTATTTTTCCATTAAAAATTACGGTTTTTTTCCAAACGATTTTGGAAACTTCAACTTTAAGGTAAATATGCATTAATTTTTTTATTACTATTTAATATTTTTCTTTTTATTCATTTATAATTCAACTATCAAGGTCCAAGAAGTATTGTAATTTACACACATTTACTAAAACGTAATAAAATAAAGCATTTAATTTAATCAAACGTCTCTATCAACTTTATCGTAGCCTGTCTTCAAAAAATGGATGCTTGCTTATCTGAGAACGGTTATTGTTCTGAACTTTTGGGGGAAAACCGTTATTTGTAATGGCGAAAAAGTAAAATGATGATGTGATGATGGTTGATGATATATCGTTGGATTTAGAATTTAAATACAAGACTATTAAGTTTAGAACCAAATGTTCCGCCTATTAAAAAAAAACAAAATTTATGATGGCTTGAAGATGTGACAAACGGTATAACAATTTAATAGTGTGTGCCATACCGTACAACCTTTTTTTATCCCGGTAGCAAAACATACTTAACTGCTCCGCAGTTCTCACCGCCTGGACAAGGATCTTGGTACACCGTACGATTATCGACTGGAAAATTTTGCGGCTGCGCATTAGTCGTATTTTAGTAATTTCATGTTGTACTTAACCTAACATTTCAGTCATTTCAGTTTTTATTGTGCGTCTATCAGTATTCTGTGGTTTTTATTTTTCATTTCACATTTCACGGATTATTTTTATTATGGTATTTGAAATAGTATTTGATAAATAAGTATACTCGTACCGAGCCCGGGTTGTGTTTTTTTTTTAATTTGTTTAAAAAAGGATGGAATCTAGTGAATCCACCAATAAAATGGTTCAATGTGCAGAATGTAAAGTGACATTTACAAAAACTTCTAGTTTAAGGGCCCATGTAAAAAGAAAGCATCCAGGTAAATACATAGTTCCACTTGCACTTCATATTAATTATATTAACATTATAAGTTACCTAAGTAGGTTTTGTTTTTAGTTTTATATTTTATTTAAAGCCTGGTTTATACAACATTAATTTGCTTGTCATAATCATAATTACAATCATAGTCTTAAAAGATGAAAATTACCAACTTCCTACTTACTTACTTTCTATGTAAAACCATGTAAATAAGTTATGCTTATGATTGTGATGTATAAACTGGTATATGACACAGTTCATGTTTAACCTGTGATTACGACTATGATTATGATTTATGACTATGACTATGTAAACCTGGCTTTAGTATGTATGTCTCATACTTATTGCTTATATTTTCTAGAAAAACTAGATAGTCTTGCCCCAAAGACAAAAGGCAAGCATGAAACTCATAAATGCCCGGAATGTAACTCTACCTTTGTGAATTTCGGAAATTTAAAAGCACATATGAAAGTAAAACATCCAGGTAAATCACAAAACACCTACCTACATAACTTTTTCTGCAATTTATGGAATATTATTTATTTTTATTTTTTAGAGAAGTTAGCAGAATTAGCTAACAGACATACTAAAAAATGTTTTAACTGTAAACAATGCAATGCAAAGTTTACCATATTAAAGCAATTAACTTTGCACAAAAGAAATCAGCATGCATTAGTCAGAAAGATGTTAAGGTGCCCTTTGTGTCAGTATACTGGTGCCAGATCGAAGCATCTTATTGCTCATTACAGAACTGAGCATTCCTTGGCAGTTGAAACAGAAATACTTACATTTGAAACATTTGATAAATTTCAAGAGTGGAAAACATCTATTGAGAAACAAATGTTTTCCTCATTTGTAAATATGCATGGTTTTAATCAGGCTGTAAATTGCAAAAAAGTTAAGTATACATGCCATAGATCAGGTGATATCAGAAGAAGAGGTATCAGAAACAATATTAGATCCTTAAAAACACAGGGGAGTAATAAAATTAATGCATACTGTCCTGCTGAAATGAGTGTGATAGTTGAAGAAACTAAATGTGTAGTGCACTTTTGCAAGACACATGTTGGACATAAACTGGAAGAAGATATGGGCCATCTCTTTCTTTCATTATCAGACCGGCAAAATATAGCATCTAAAATAGCAGGAAAAGTTCCATTCCAGTCCATATTAGATGACATAAGGGACTCTGTTTCCAATTGTCACCTAGAGCGTACCCATTTGCTTACAAAAAAGACTTGTTCAATATTGAGAAAGCTTTCCACCTGAATGAAACCTCTGTACGCCATGCTAATGATGCTGTAAGTGTTGATGCATGGGTGAACGAGCTCAAACTTAGTAATTCAGTCCTGTTTTACAAATCTCAGGGATGTGTATTCAATGAACACCCAGAACTAAAAGTTGAAGATTTTTTGCTGATTATAATGACTGAAGGGCAAAAGGAACTATTACTAAGGTTTGATTTTATTGAATTTTTATTAAATAATATATATTGATAAAATAATATCTATAGGTACATAATGTATGTACATATGTACTTACTATATTTATGACTGTATGTTTTATGTGTGTACTGTATGTATTTACATAATATAGGTATTTTTATTTTTTCACTATTAGATACATTATAATTACATACATCTATGCACAATCTTTTATTTTATTTAAGATTTGGTGAAGACTGCATTTGTGTCGATGGCACTTAATGGATATGGGTTTGAACTGCACACAATACTCACACTTGATGATCTGAGGAAAGGCTATCCAACAGCATTTTTCATTTCAAACAGGAGTGATGCTGAAGCACTGAATTTTTTTTTCCTATGTAGAAGAAAATATTGGGACAAAAATAAAGCCTAGAGTCTTCATGTCTGATATGGCTGAAGCATATTACAATGCTTGGGTTCAAATCATGCATCCTGCTGAATTTAGGTAATTAATTATTTTATTTTGCTACAATACAATAGAAGTTAATTGAATTTTTGTATTATTTTTAGACTTTACTGCACCTGGCATGTGGATAAAGCATGGCGAAAAAATTTGGAGAAAGTGGTTGGCAAGGAAAAAGAGTAAAAATATTTTATTATAATATTGCCTTGAATATTAAAATACATATTTTTAGGTTTTAGTCTACCATATGCTTAGAATGTTGTTGCAAGAACGGGATGTAGCTACATTTAATAAACTAATACAAAAAAATTTGAGTTATTGCAATGAAAGTCCTGATACTCTGGACTTAGCTAATTATTTTCAGCAAAACTATGCAAATAAAGCAGATCCCTGGGCATATTGCCATAGACTGCATAGTGGTCTCAATACCAACATGCATATAGAGAGGATGCACAGAACAATAAAGCACCTTTACTTGCATGGAAAACATGTTAAAAGGTTGGACAAGGCCATTAGCGCAATACTTAAATTTGTCAGGGACAAAATTTTTGAGAGGCTGATTATAATGCACAAGGGAAAGGTTTGCACTAAATTGTCTGACTTACGGCAAAGACATAAAACCAGTGAATCACTTGATTTAGGTAAACTTGAGATTGTTGATAATATATCCATAATTATTAAAGTTAAAAAAAAACTTGTTGTTTATACCTAGGTAAAGTTGTTCAGATAGACGTTGGTTGGATGGTCCCATCAACTTTAAGTAAGGAAATTTACATTGTGGAAGAATTGCAGTCAGTTTGTACATGCAGGCTTATGTGTACAGAATGTGGGGTGTGCATCCATCGTTACACATGTACATGTTTAGATTGCAGCATAAAGTGGAATATGTGCAAACATATCCATTTAGTGTGTAAACATATTCAGCAAAATGCATCCAGTTTGTGTACAGAAGCTGACGAAGTTTTATCAGGTAAGAATATCTAATATGCCTACATACATGTATTTTTTTATTTAATTTAGCTTTATTTTTTCAAGGCAAAGATACATTTCATTAATTTCACCACAAAGCAATAGGTAATTTGTTGTATAAAGGTAAAAAAAAATCGTTTTGGTTGTGGTACAAATTAATTTTTATGTGATTTAGCTTATTTTGGTTTGGGTTGTATAGATTTATTGGAGTAGATTGGTGTTTTATGTAAGCATCCGGTGTACGTAGATCCTTGTACCGCCTGGGCCTGTTTAGTACTTGAAAGGTTTTCGAGGTACACATTAAAGCAAGTGGTGCGGGTGATTCACGTAAAGTAATACGTCGTGGGTCACTATACCTATTTTAGGTAAGTAACTTTCATTAACTTACTCAGCAATATTTTTTGTCAATATTTAATTCGGTATTAGTTTTATTAAGTAGGTGTTTTAAATTTCTTTTAGTTTGTGGCTCGTTCTCCTCATCAAGGGCTCAAAATAAATAAGTGACATAGAGAAAAAACAAAGTGTTTCCTCTTCCGAAACCCCTTTACCCATCATTTTGTTACAAAGATAAAACGGCAGATCTTAAATTTAATGACATTATTTATAAAACAGAAAAAGTGGCAATGATAATGTGTCGTTTTTAAAAAATATCAGAATTTTTGTGTATTAAAAAATCCAGTTGTTTGGAAAAATTATTTAAATATAATTAAATTTTTTAAAACCGTGTTTGTAAGCTCCTTAAACTTAATAAAACAGATAAAAACTGTTTTTAATAATTTACTCATATTATAATTATTTTCTTTGATAAATATATTGTTTTATTACATACAAAATGTTAGTTTATCTGTTTTTAAAATGCCATTTTATAAAAACAATACAAGATATCGACTCAAATAATGTATCATTTTTTGTAGAAAAAAATGAAGAAATTAAACTCTGAAAGCAAAATGTTAAATAGGTTGCTTCTGTGAAAAATTCTACATAAAATTAAAAATCGTCTTAACGTATAATTCCAACTGACTAAACTGTTGTTTACCTATGGATATAAGAATTATTATGAGGGTACTTAGTTGCCCAAATATCATTGGTACTGTGGCTACTATTTGAAAGGTATACTTAAAATAGTTTTTATTTTTTATTTTAACTTTAAAGGTCAATAACTTCCTAACGATGCTGTAGATTTTTTTTTTAATGAATTAATAACATTATTTTAACTCACTCTATTACCCCTATCATTTATGACCATGCCTCTCCAGACACCCTGATATATTTTTTTTGCAAAATGTTTTTAAAATTTTAGGAAAATATAAATTAAACACAGATATTTAAAAGCAGGGCTGCAATTAAAAGGAAAAGGGTTCTGGGAAGCTCAGCTTTCTCAAAATGGCAATTAGACAAAATTATTTAGCATTTTAAATGTATTAGTGTTTTTTGAAAAACATACTTTATAAATTGGGGTATAAGAACCCTTAAAACCTAGCGGCTAGTTGCACCACTGTTTATATATAACTAACACAATTTTTTACAAACTCTAAAAAAAGCAGAAATAATATCTGAAAAAATAACATTTTTGGGAAAGGGTTTTTAGGGCTTATTTAAATATGTATGACTAAGTAACAGGATATTATTGCTTTAATAAGTAAGTAGGTAAGTTTCTAAAGTATTTTTAATAAAAACTTGTATAAAAATACGTGTCGTCGTTTTTGCAGCTACCTTTTATTAACAATAAAACGTAACTATGGTTAAAACTACGACAAAATATTTATTTGTCAATGTCCCGAAGTAAACACTACAAAACTGCTACTGACTATCCCAGGTCTATTATCGCCCTTTTTTAGTGCAAAAGTCTCGAAAATTCTATTAGTACCGGAAGAAATAAAAGTGTTAAATGGATAGCTCAAGTGTTTTCAAAAACCTTTAAAAGTGATAAAAGAACTTTAAGAAATTAAGGTAAATTAATTAAATAAATTATGAAACTAGATTAAATAGCTCTAATTTTATACAATTCTTTAAACTTAACACTTATTTTAAAAGTCCGTAACATTATGTACACCACCCGCACCAACAAGTATTCCGGTAAGTAACCCTACTTTTTAACACGCTTTTATTAGCTTGGGTTGTAACTATCTATCTATCTATCTATCTATCTATGTAACGAAATCTTTGAGCCTAATTTTTACCAACTTCCAGCCATTTAATTTCTTTGAAACTTTTCACACGTATCAATGACCGATGACAATGCAATAATTTAAAAACATTATCCCGTTATCCTGATTAGGACCGCCAGGATAAATAAATTTCTTTACAGATCCTCTGTGTCTCTTGATAAAATGGAACGAAGGAATTTTTTAGTGAATAAACTGGAGCATTTATTTTTAAAAACTAATTGATATATCGAACTAAAAAATGAAAAATAAATAATAGTTTAAAAAACTAAAAAACACGCTTTTATATGCAACCGAACTAAAAATTAGAAAATAATTTTTCATTACAAAGAGTTTGTCACTTCAGAATAAAAGCGTGGGGTGCTTAATATATTAAATGTTATAATTATTCTATTTGCAAATATCTATGAGGGAAAAGTTATGAAAAAATAGTAAAATGCACCCCACGCTTTTTACTCTGAAGTGACAAACTCTTTGTAATGAAAAATTATTTTCTAATTTTTGGTTCGGTTGCATATAAAAGCGTGTTTTTTAGTTTTTTAAACTATTATTTATTTAAATAATTTGTACACAAAAGATCTTTAAGGACGTTCCTCAAAAAACCTTTCTTACGAGTTTTTTAATGCACATACTTCCTGTGTCCTCTATACATAGGATTTTTTTATAGGTCTTGCGGTACTAAATTTGGAAATAAAAACTTTTAGAATTTGCATGTTTAACATGCAAGTCCTATGCTGACGAACGTTTTAGCAAGCATTTAATTAAATTTAAATCGTACTTTTTTACCAAAAACTACAAAACATTAATCAAGGATATATTAAAATGTCTTTTTAAAAAAGAACACAAATGAACGGTACTCGTTTTTATTATTAAATAATTTTTAAAGTGAGGGACTTTCTACGGTGTTAACCTTTTCTGTCGTACCATATGGAAAACTTTTTTATTACTAATTTTACAAAAAAAAGGTATTCTTTGTGTTTAAAGTTTTTCATGGTTTAAAACCTAAAATAAAATCATAAGATAATATTTTTTTCAATGGACGAGAATTTGAAAAAAAACGTAAACTTTGCTCAGAAGGAAAGTTTTTACAAAAAATGTTTAAAATTAAAAATAATGTTTAAATATGCAAACTTCTATATATATATATATATATATATATATATATATATATATATATATATATATATATATATATATATACAGAGGCGGCAAACTAATTGAAAACGATACTTAAAAAACAATTTAATAATTTTTATACAGAAATGTATACGAGAAATTTCAAATTTTATTTTAATAATACTTTAACTTTTTAATAAAATTGTATGTATTCTCGACAGTACGGTATGTGAATTTAAAGAAAAGACTTATCGGGTTTGCGGTCTGTATGATTAAAAACTCTTTTTCTTAATATACTCTATATTTTGCTATTGGTTAACAGCTTCTTCAGGAGAGTAAAGTACAACACAGATGAAGAAACAAGCACATTACATAAAGTGTATAGATAAAAAATATATAAGTAACTTACAGATTTAGAGTTATAAAATTAAAAACTTTGACACTTTAAACATTGTTAAAATGTTGTTTTTCACTTATTTACACTTTTTATTATTAAACTGCAAAGCTTCACTTTCAAACGTTGCGGCCTTTTTTACTAGGGTTTTTTGGCGCTATGTTGCCTACTAAGAAAACGAATAAATCGCATTGTTACGGAATCACTTTAGTGCTGTCCTAGCAGGCTTAGGGCAAACAGCTTTAGCCGCTAGCTAACCAAGCAGATCAATCTATCGTATCGCCTGTTTTAACGTTAATTTTCTCTTTTTATAAATTTATGTTTCTTGTTTTTTTTCTTTTTTTTTTTTAATTTAGTTCGCGTATTTTGTTTTGTAAGCAAATTTAAATTTATTTCTTTTTGCATTTTGACCTATAAATATTATTGCTTGCTTCCCAACTTACTTTAACTAAATTTTTTTCCGTATTTTACTTTAAATTTTCACTTAAAGCTAAATTTCGATCAAATCAAGTTAAATAAAGACTGTTCTTTTTAGAATAAACTGACTCACGTCAGGCCGGTTCGCTGGTTGCTTTTTAAGCTGTTAGAGCTTAGCTTTGTTTCATTTTCGGGGAATGTGCGCCGCATTTTTCATAAACAGCCGGCGTCATTGCACTTAGACGCCCGGTAGATCCGCCGACACGGCTATAAAGGCTAAAATTCCCTTCTGCCATCCCTTCTTAACGCTTGGTAGACCTTTCTGATTAGATTTTAGGCCTGACATTAACTTAAAATTAGTAAAAAGACTCGGTTTTGCTACAGATCGATCAAAAGCGACTGGTGGTATCGGTGCGGTTATGGGTCCTTTATTAGACTCTTAACAACCTAGTTTATTTATACCGGGTGATGCATCGCCGGGCGGGACATAGAAAATCCCATGTACTTTTTAATGTGGGCAATTATTAGTTTCCCTAATTATTTTAGAGAAAAAAATATATTGTTTATTGAAGAGCATGCAAATCTACGTCCATGGTAAAAACTTTAGATTTTTCGGTTAACCCGTTTGCTAGTTAGATGCTAATATATTTTTAAAAATTGTTACATTATTATCACCTCATATTTATGAACAATAATAAAAATACCAGTTAACGTGACATAACGTTATCATTTTGAAATTTAGTTCTTTATTATTATCAAAAAATTGTAGAACGAAAAGATTAACCATGAGTTATACTACTGAAGAAAAAGTATTGATGATTAAATGGCACTATCAAGGAAATAGTTACCAAAAGAGTGTCAGACATGTTCGCTGCTCAGTATTCGAATAGACCGATACCCGGAAAATTAACACTCGATAGGACTATCAAAAGCCAAAGGCACAGTGATAAATAACGGCAGATGGGAAGCTGGGGAGTATCAAAAAGAAGAAAATATAAGAGTTGATAGAGACTTGAAAATTTTATTGCACGTGAAAGAAAATGAAGGGAAGGTGAGTACAAGGAAACTTCGGGATATCATAGGAAAAGATCAATCAACGGTGCTCCGGATTTTGCAAAGGCATAAATACATTTCATACAAATATAAAAGACATCAAGATTGGGATGAAAGACGACGGTAGGAATTTTGTTTTGACATGATGGAAAGGGCAAACATGGACAGGGAATTTTTTAAAAATATTTGTTTTACTGATGAGTGCACATTTACGTTAAACAATGAACCCAATCACCAAAATTACCGATACTGGAGCAAAGAAAACCAACATAGATTTGTCGAAACGAGGACGCAATATCCACAGATAGTAAATGTTTGGGCGGGGATTTTCGGACAACATATTATTGGACCATTTTTTCTTAATCAAAATTTGAATGCAGAATTTTATTTGGAAATACTCGAAGAACTAATTTTACCCGCTTTAAATGATGTATCCAGGGAAAATCAGGAAATTTGGTACCAAATGAATGGCTGCCCGGCACATAATACTCTGGCTGTTCGGGAATATTAACACAATGCTTTTAATGGAAATGTTATTGGCATACATCACACCATAAATTGGCCAGCCAGGTTTCCTGATATTTCGCTAAATGACTTCTTCCTCTGGGGCCATTTAAAAAGCATGATATACAAGGATAAAAATTACTCTTATCTAGATGAGTTAAAAAATGCTATTTCTGCAGAATGCAATAAAATTTCAAGTTACCAGTTAGCCAATGTAAGAAGACAATTTTATGAACGTCTGGGTTATTGTCTAGCAGTCAATGGAGGAATATTGAAAAAATTTCTTAAATCTTAAGTTTATTTCCAAAATATTAATTATTGTAATAATATTAATAATTTATTGAAGCATGTAAATATTATAAATGTCATAAGTTCTTGAAATTTATTACTCTAATTTAGTTTAACTTAACTTAATTCGTTTGTATAAATAAAACTTTATTCTTTTCACTGTACGCGATTTTTTGATAATAATAAAGCACTAAATTTCAAAATGACAACGTAATGTCACGCTAACTGGAATTTTTATTGTTGTTCATAAATATGAGGCGATAATAATGTAACAATTTTTAAAAATATATTAACATCTAACTAGCAAACGGGTTAACCGAAAAATCTAAAGTTTTTACCATGTACGTAGATTTGCATGCTCTTCAATAAACTTTAATAGAATTTTTCTCTAAAATAACTAGGGGAGCCAATAATTGACCCCATTAAAAATTACATGGGATTTCCTATGTCCCGCCCGGCGATGCATCACCCGGTGTATGACCGATAACTTGGCGAACTTGAAAATTTTAATATAAAATTGTAAAAAACTGTAAGTCTAAAGACTGAGTTTTATCTAACCAAAGACTTGTTATTTATTGTTTTGTTGCAAATAATAAATTCAAATTTTCATTGTTTTATTGAACAGAAATAAATATCCAATTAAGATGTCAGAATCACCATACCACCGCTCCGTGGCTCGGTTAAGGCCACAACACTCAGCCTCCTCCGACGGTGCGGCAGCGTGCAGCCGCCGCCTGGTCAAAGGGGACTTCTTAAACAACAATGTTAAAGGTAGTAATCGCAAGGTTGACCCCTGGGATTTCAAAGCTAGGTACGGCTAGGACGCGCTGTAGGCAAGAGCAACGCACGCGGCGTGCGGCTCGCATTCTTGCCCAGCTTTGACGCCCATGGGTGCCACATCTTCTATACTGACGAAGGTATGTCACGCGCGAAAACACGTATTATGGTGCCCATAGCTAGGCGCAGATTAGCAGCCCAAACAGCGGCAAAAAGCGGTCCAGGCGCCCCTGCCATCGGCGGTGACGCTTGGACGACTCCTAAAGAGGTGCCCGATGCCTTCTCCGGCCAGCTCAAAGGCTGCCAAGCCTTGGCAGAGCAGATATTACTAACAAGAATGCCTTTATTACCGCTGAATAATATCGTCGCGGGTGCTTTAACACCAAGACTTCCCCATAGCGACGTTTCGCCAGCTAACCTCGGTTACATGACCAAATGCGCGATGCCCGAGATCGTGGCGCAGAATACGCTTAAAACCTTAGACAAACGGCGCCGGAAAAAAGACTAAGCAAAACGTCGTACCTTCAGAGGTATAGGTAACACCGACATACGTGGGCGAAGTAAAATTTTAGTAAATATACCTCCTTCGAAACCGCTAGTAAATTACTGGGAGCTCGCGCGCTCTGATAAGCTAAGGGGTCCTTGCCTGGAGCGCCCTCGCATTAGGCGCTCTGAAATTACCCCGACAACGGCTCTCGAAAGCACGCCAAGGAATCACCATTGTTGAATATTTGAATTTTAAATATTAAAAAAGTTGAGATTTCTTGATTCTAACAAAATGGAGTACATTAATCTCTTTTTGGCTTTAATCGCCAATTACTACAATTTAGTTAATTTTCTTATTAATACCGGCGCGGCGTTTTAAAGAAAACTTGACCGTGTCCTAAATGTGGTAAAATGTGTTTATTGAATAAAAAAAAACTTTAATCTTTTACTAAAAACTTTTCAAACGAAGAAAGGTATTGTGTCAATTTAAGCAAAATGGTAACATGTATACCTTTTGCAAGTCACACTGACCCATACAAAAAATATGCGAATTTATAGCATATTTTCTTGTGTTTTCTCACCCTCGGGTGAGGTGTATACAGAAGAATTGAAATTAAGCCTAAAAACGATATTAGATTGAAGCAATTTTTGCAGAGAGGTAATTATAATAATAATTGTAAATGGAATATAACATTTAATTTTTGAATATATTTTTTTAAGATTTGTATGGACTGGTGTCAGAAAAATTCAAGAAAACTGGAAGGAGTGGGTAAAATTGTAGAAATAGATGAAGCTAAATTTGGGAGGAGGCAATATAAAAAGGGCGACTTTAAGAGGGGAAGTAATAATATATATATCAGTGCCAAACAGGAACGCAGAAACGTTGATTGCAGTTATCAGAGAATAAGTCCTCGAAGAAACCACAATTTTTTCTGACTGTTGGAAGTCCTATCGACATCTTAACAGGCATGGGTTGGGACATCTAAAAGTCAACCATAGTCTGAATTTTGTGGATCCTGAGATTGGTAAGTTTATAATTGAAATAAATCTTGCACAAGTAAAATATCTACAAGTATAAATCTTGTTGTAGATGCTCATACCCAAATATCGAGTAGGTGCGGAAAGAAGTTTGGTAAAATATCCCACGATATGGAAAAAGAGGGTATCATTATGTGGGATATTTGGCCGAATATCTATTCAAGAGGCAGTACAAAGCATGAAGACCGGATATCACCTCTTTTTAATTTTAAACTTTAGATTTTAGCTTGAGGTTGTGTTGTTTTCCAATGCAAAGCGGAGGGAAACAATAAACCGGGAGCCTAATAAAATGTTTTCCGTGTATATTACACAATTTTTTCACACAATATTAAAGTCAGAAAATTATACATATTAAATTTGAAGTTTCAAACAGGTCGACTGGTATATTTGAAACAAAATTAGACCTTTCAATACTATAGAAACCCTTAAGAAAAATATTTAGTATCTGAAAATTTTGTAATTTAACGGATTAAAATTTAAAAGTTGAAATCAAAAGCGATTGTTTCTTTGTTATTTGAAATAATTTAAAATTAAAAATTATCTGACTGGACCCCTAATATAATTAAAATGTAAGTTCTGTATAATAAATTATTCTAAATTTAAATATTTACCTTTACTTACGTGTATGTATGTCCGGGTCTTACTTTCTTCCCAAGGGAAATAAGTAATTTTATGAAAAGTCTTTTTAGTGCCTGTTACCAGAGATACAATGTCAATTTTTTTCCTGTCACGGATAAAAACAATAACAACGGTATTGTCACGAGCACTCGATAATCAACTAAACACATTTTTTTTAATTGTACAAAGGGTTGTGGTGGCAAATGTGGATGCAAAAACTGGACTAATGGGATGCTTAAACGCAGAGCCAACTAATGATGAAAACGATAGATGTCGATATTAAAATAAAAATAGGTCCCCTCGATGTTTTATTAGCAATTTTAAAGGATATTGGATGTAAGGATATAGACGATGAATACATATTTAAAAAAAAACGCGCAAAAAATTACCGTAAAATAAAAAAATACGGGGAAAACCATGTAAAAAAATGCTCCTTGCATTCAAACTTGAAGGTGGTGAGAAAACGAAAGCATCATTAGCGCTTTACTTCAAAGACGGTTGATCTTACAGAAAAATGGAAGAAACATTTTTTGTAGATAATTGCATAAAAAATAATAATTATAATAGCCGTTAGGTATTAACCTCCTAGCCATAGGTCACGAGATATTTGCGAAAAACTAATTTTCGTTACATTTTGACCTTTATAACTCTTTTAGCCGGCTTAATATCAATGCCATTTTTTTCATCTTTATTCAAACGCCATAGTAAAGGTGTATACCAAAAATCAGTTCACTATGATTTTTTCCGCAGATAAAACCTAAAATGACTGGACTATTATCGGCATGGTTATTTTGTATCACTTTTATGAAATTCTGCAGTACAAATTACCTTTATTATCTAATGTTTAATTAGATAAGGATTTGACCCTGCCCAGAAATGTTTTTTTTTATTTATTTAAGAGTTAACTGTTTAAAGGGTTGGCCGAGGACAGCAACCTCCAAGAGTCCAGATATACAGGGTGTAATTTAATTGATGGCAAAAATACAGGGTATGATTCTTATATTATTTTAGAAAGAAAAGTCCATATAAACATAGTCCGTATAAAACACAATCATGTTCGATGTCGCGAAAAGAGTCATCAAATACTCATCCTCTACTTATGAGCGGCCAAGTTTTACAGAGCAAAGACACCTTCAATCTTGAGGGCGTCACATTTGAAAACCTTAACTGGCATTAACACATTGTATCTATAGCCACGGGAGCTTCAAAAAGCTTGGATTTCTCTTTCGAGCCAAAAAGTATTTTTCCGCTTCTAATTTATACAGTTTATATGTGTCCCAAATCCGACCTTCCTTGCAATATTGTTCCCATATCTGGGACATGGCGCCCCTCACAACCCTAAGCATTCTTGATTCTATTCAAAGAAGAGCTATTCGTCTCATTAATGATCCTTCACTTACAGAAAGGCTTCCCTCTCTTGCCCATCGTCGGGCTGTGGGGGATTTATCGCTTTTTAATAGGTACTTTCATGGCTTCTGCTTTGAAGAATTGTCCAGTATAGTTCCTCCACTCACGGTTCCCAACAGAGAAACTCGTGGTTCCGCGCGTATGCATCCCTATACGGTACAACTGGACAGGCCCCGAACTTCTCACTTTGTTCGTTCTTTTATCCCTAGAGTTTCTAGATTGTGGAACCTGCTGCCCGCGGAGGTCTTTCCTTCCTCCCCAAATCTTCAAGTATTTAAGTCCCGTGTGAACAAACTCCCTCTTACTTCGCTTAAGACACCCACGGTACGTTAGTATTTAGGCTTTAAGCCTTCGTGGTATGTCCAAAGATAAAAAAAAAAGAATGTCCTAAACCTCGTAACTTTTGAGATGCAAAGTGTTAAAATTTCTAAAATTTTTTTTAATATCTTAACTATTATTTACCCAATTTAGTTTTAATTTGGTAATAATATTAATGACACTAAGAGGGTAATTTATCACTAACTTAATTTTATTTAATAAGTCCAGTGGCGTCTCGAGAGGGAACTAAAGGAATATTTCCAACAAAAAACGGAACGCCACTGACTGTGTAAATGTGTGTAAAATTTTCGTGCTTTCTTTAGATTAAGCAAATAAAGATACTGTTTTTATGTCTTCTAATTTTTTCCGTATCTTGTTTAGTTTAAGAGAAAAAAATAAAATTTACTTAATTGCATATTTTTAGACCATAAAAGAAGCAAGATCTTTTTCTTTTAAAAAATTAGGTTTTATAATTTTTAATTAGCAATTATGTAACAAAAATAATAAATACTTATTTAAATAAGGTTTATATACAGTATAACAGTTTTTACTAAAATAGTGTTTTTGAATGTTTGGTTTTTTGAAAATTTTAACACCCTGTATCACAAAAGTTAAGACGTTTAGGACATATGTTCGGATGAACTTTTCTTTCTAAAATAAGCTAAGGAATCACACCCTGTATTTTTATCCATTAATTTAATTACACCCTGTATACTTTTTCTATCTATTTTTATTTTGAATCAAACAAAGCATTTATTTAAAGTAAACATTTTTGACTTTGTTTGATTGTTTAAGTTTTTTTAACTTTTTCTTTTGGCTCACGGGAGAAAAATTTGCCAATTTGACACGTTTACTGATATTTTAGGCATCTCTGTGATACCCCACTCGCGTTATGTGTCTGGCCGCTTAATTAATTAACAAATAATAATTATTTTGTTCGGTTAAAACATTTTGCTTCAAAAATAAAACAAAGAAAAATTAGAAAAAAAACATAGTTGTAAATAAGAATAGTATACTAACCTCGATAAAAAGTTTTATTACAATTTCTACTTCGTATTTTCTCAGAAAGTACAAAGCTAGACAAATTTTATACATACATGCAGAATATTCTTAACAAAGTAATTTGTAGTTAAAATATAAAAAAGAAATAATATAAAGGGCTAAAAAATAGTCATTTTTTTACAACCGCAGGCGTTAAAAATTTTAGTCTAAAGGTGATAAAACTAAAAAATAAATAAAAGGGTAAAAAACCTCTTATATCAAAGGCATATTTGGGTAATACAAGATAAAAATGGTACATTTTATAATTTTATTGACAAACAACTTAAATTTAATATTATTTTTT
This sequence comes from Listronotus bonariensis, assembly GCA_014170235.1. Taxonomy (NCBI): domain Eukaryota; kingdom Metazoa; phylum Arthropoda; class Insecta; order Coleoptera; family Curculionidae; genus Listronotus; species Listronotus bonariensis. Next base: position 39,593 of record JACEGR010000546.1, read on the forward strand.
AATATACCGTATCACTCAAGTTAAAAGGTTTACAGGTAATCCGTAGAAAAGCGAGGTTCTAATGCCTTTAGAATACCAACAGGTAGAGATTAAATAAATAATTCCGTCATTTAAACAAGGTAACACACCGCATAATGCATCGATAGCTAGACGAAAGTTTCAAAATTATTTTTTTATAAAAACTTAAAAGCCTGCATTTTTACAGATAGATAACTAAAAAATAACAAGACAACTATTTTTATTACTTTACTAATATAGGAATGTGCAGATCTATCTACGGTACTTTTTATAAAATGGAAAAGTGTCTTGTCATTTAATATTTTATTCTTAAACTAGAAGGTTAACCAGAATTGGTATAAGAGAAAATGGTCTATTGTTTTTTATGGCTGATAATCTAGAGGGTTTTTCTTAAAAAAAAAACAACATTTTAATTGGATGATCTTTACCTATAAAATTAGCTAGTGGAACGTGACCTACGATGGCCTCTTGCTTGTGATGGCCCCCTTGTCAAGTTAAAGAAATTTATGTTTAGCTGTTAATTTTTAATTCTGTTTTTTATAAAACTTTAATATTTTTTGCAAGAACTAGTTAACTGAAAATCAATATTACATAAAACCGCAAAACAAGTTTTAATCGTTGTATAACCATAATACTTAAGCAGCCCCTGTATCAGCTTCTACTTTCAGATCAACACTACTATTAAAAAAAAACAACTAATTTTGGTGCGAAATTCGTTTTCTTCTGATTCTCTTCCAACTGATTAATTTTCTGCCTTTTTGCTTTCATACATACATTTGTAACTAAGATGACCAACAGTCTTAGGAAAAATACAAACCATGATCTTTTTATCACACTTGTTTGCCAAATGTTTCCTAGACCCGCATCTTAAACAGTAAATATATATATATTTTAAATATTACTAAAAAAAGGTATATTTTTATTTGTGCCGTAGTGGTAAAACAGAGCCCAGCAGTAATTAATTCTAAAGCAATGCCGCAAAGTTGACATCATCATCATAATGTTAACAAACCTTTTTGTGAAAAATAAAAATGAATTAAAATGGCGTTAAAAATTTTCATTGGTTTAAAATAAGTTTTCTTAATAATGACTGGAGAATAGTATAAAGTATATTTGCTTAGCTAATTTAGGTTCAAGTTAAAATACAGGGTGTCCGAATATTTTAAACCCATTTTGATCGCAAATAACCTTAAAAACAATAAAGTTTTTTTATCATATTTTCTCCATTTGATTGTAACATACCGTTAACACGAAAACAAAAGGGCTGATTTTTCTATAGAGGTCAACTTTTTAGTTTAAATGGAACACTATCTATATTTTTATCATCTTTAAATTGAATCTTTTTCCTCTAAAAAAGGCAACATAACCTATAGCTATTTAAACATTTTTGGATTTATAAGTCTCTTAAAAATTGACTGCATGGCATGTAAAAGTATTATTTGACAATGAAAATTTGTTACACACAAGGTAGCAGAAATAAAGTACGATAATAAAGCTATACGTTATTCATAATAGTTAGTTACAGTAAAGCTAGATTACTTTTTTTAACATTTGTTAATATTATGAATATCCTTAGGCTTTGTTGCCGTATTTTTTCCTGTAACCTTGTATCAAAAAATATTATAGCTAAAACAATAGAAGAAATGGCAGAATTACGAACGATCTATTACCACGCCCTTATATGGACAGCTTCAGAGTCTCTATAAACGGGCTTATGAGAGGGCTTCGATTTTTGGCGCCGATTTCTTTACACGTGTCCGTTATTTTATTGCGGTAGCTATTATATTCTTTGCTTGTACGTAGAAAATTATTATTGTCAAATTATACTTTTAATTAAGGGGAAAAAATAAATTTAAAGATGGTAAAAAAATATACATGGTGTTTCATTTAAAATAGGAACGTTGCGCTATATCGAACAATCGGCCATTTTGATTTTGTATTTACGGAATGTCACAACCAAATGGCGAGAAGAGAATAAAAAACAAACCATAAAAAACTAAGGCTTTTTGCAAAAACCGCATAACTTGATAACTTTATTTCTTCTTAAGTTATTCACGGTCAAAATGGGTTAAAATATAGTCGGACACCCTAAAAAAACATTAATTAAATATCTTTATTCTGAAAAAAAGCCAAGTAATATTTTTTTAACCTATATGATGTAACTACAAAAGTTGGTCTTTGAATAATTAATACACCCACACGATAAGAGCAATGTCGACGATGCATTACTTGATTAGATAAATTAGACGATAACAGAACGTGGAGCCGACACATAACTAGATAAAATAAATAAAATCGGTCAAAATTTACCAGGCGACACTAATTGCGATGAAAACTACTCAGAAAACAATGCGTTGGGCAAATCAGGGAGCAGACCAAGTATATAACTTTTAAAAACAAAAATTATTGTTCGTCCGTTTAAATTAAAGTAATTTATTACTTTTGCATTATTTCCAAGAAAGGAAAGAACACTCTGTGTTCCTACTTTCTTGGTATATTGCTGGAAATTTACATTTTGTAACACAACTTAAAATTTTAAAACTGCTTTTATAAAATTATTTAAAATTTGCGAATGCACTTGCATTTAAATCTCACTTTTAATAAAATTATTTGTTTTTAACGAAATACACGCTCAAAACAAATATGCATGTCAATATTTCGAAATCAAGTTCTGTATTATAAAACAGATGCAAATATTTAAAGATCTTTTATTTATACATAAGATATATATGGCTTTATACCTATTTAAACATATTTTGTTACTGTTATAATTTAAATATATTTGGAGATATAGCTCTTTTACCTTCAAATTAAATTTTGCCTAAAATTGTTATCAAGATGTATGGTGCAAAATATTAATGAGCTTTACTAAAGTAAAAGTTCTGTAATTCTCAAGCAAATGAATAAATGAACAAACTAAGCTCTTTTAATTTAGATCCAAGGGATGAATTAAGCAAAATTGTCGCACCAATTATAAAGAGATAAGAAGACGTTTGTGTAGCGAAACAACAGATAAACACTCCTCCAGCGCATCTTATCACAGGGCTGCTGAAAAACTAGAGTTAAGAATTAAAAGGTAATGTGTTCTGTTCTACGTAATATTATTTTTTTCTATATGCAAGCAAAAAAGCCTTTACTTAAGCAGAAGAAAATTCGGTTTGGTATTTTAATTATGTTAACACAATGAAATACTATGCGTGCGAGTGATAAAATCAAGATTTGAAATTTTTGGTGGTAACAAATAAGGGAGAAGCAAAAAAATGTTCACTTGTAATACCACTAGTGCTTAATTTATTTTCGAAAATCTTTTCAAGACCACAAATATTTTAAAAATTATCTGTGCCGCAGGCGAGATATTCGTGGCCAAGAAAAAAATCTTTAATAATTTTTAAGAACGTGTGGTATTTAAAAAAAAATTTATACCAAAATTGGTTTAAAATAATATTTTTTGAATTTAATGTTTGGGCCTTTGACACAAGCTTAAAAAATGTAACCTAAAATAAATATTTTTCGTTTTACCAATTGTAATTGCAAATTCATATAACTTTAGACTTTAATATTTTTTTATGTAGTATTTAATTTATATTACAGTTGATAAAAAGTAGTTTTTTTTCGGACTTATACCTAGCTGTCGTTTGCTCTTTAATTACTTCTGATGCTCCAGTCCATAGATATATATTTTACTTACTGTAGTTGTATATAAATGTCATTTAGTGACTTAAAACCGTATATTCTTTTATATTATGGCACGTCTACCACTGGTAAAAAGTAATTTTTCTTTAAATATGTTGTAAATAACAGATATAACGTAAAAACAAATTTGTATGAAAATTTGTACTATATTTGGCTTCAGGGTACCCTAGTTAGAAAAAAATCCAAAAATACATGAGGTCATGGTACCGCAACTAAAATTGCACATTTAATAGGTAAAAAAATAGTGGTGTGGAATTTTCTTATAAAGACACTACTATAAAAGTTAAAGAAATAGATACAAGAGAACAATATATATTTTTTTAAATGGATATTTAGTAGCCCAGATTTGTTGTCTAAAAAAATATAGCATATTACGAGAAAAACATTGTTATCACATGCATATACTACTTAGTTGTGTGCTTATCTTCAAAAAATATTTAACAAATGTACAGTGCATTTAAATAAAAACGAGCCATCCGATATGATAACGTTATTTGTACACTTAAAAAAAATCCTGAAACACTTCAATTTTTATTGTTGGGTAGACACATTTTTGTATCAAAATTTACATTTTCAAGGTTATTCCCTTTCCCCACCAACACAAACGTCAAAACATGTAAATGAGAAAATGGATCAAGGAGTACCTTATCTTAAAGGGTTTTAAATTCTCTCTTCAATAGACTTAAGTTTTTCAAAATCGGTTTAATAGTTAAAAAAAAATAACTTTAAAAACCCGGTGCCTTTAGCTCCTGTAACTTTTTAGTTTTTAGAATATAAAAATAAAATTTGGTATCTAGGTATATTACCTATGCGCAATATTTAATGGATTATTTATGTTACTTCCGGTTTGGCCAAAAATGACTTTTACTTTATTATTTAAAAACCTGGTATATTTTTATTTATGTAAATAGAGACGTCATTTCGAGTACTATGACACTTTATTTTTGACATCTTACCTATAAATATTTTAAACTTTTATCATTAATACGTCAATCCGTCAATCTTTTTCCAGGGCGTCAAGGAAAAATAGTTGTATCCATATATTTTGTCATGACTTCTTGGTTTAAAATAAAAAGTTTTATTATATTTATGGTACTTTAGATTAAGAAATAAAAACTAAAAATATTTGGAGGTTAGGTGTCAAAAAGTAGCAAACGAAATGTCATTGTAATCGGACAAACGTTTCCTATTAAAATGAATAAAAATATACCAGATGTCCAATTTTAGTTAATAAAGTTAGGGTCGTTTCCGGCTAAACAAAAGTAACAAATCACAAGTCAATCCATGAAATATTGCAGATTTAGGTAATATACCCACGTACCAAATTTTTGATATTCCTAAAGTTACAGGAGCTAAAGACATCAGGTATTTAAAGTTGATGTTTTCGGAAACTACTTAACCGATTTTAAAAACCTAAAGTCAAATAAAAAAATAATTTAAAACCTGTCCGTGTAGCAAGTGTTATAAATAACTTGATGCATTAGACAAAAGGCCTAGATCAAATTGCTGTTTTTGCCCACTGCTTAGAGCTATCGCCTGCATAGTAAAGGCTGTAACGTGCCTGCATAGCGCAGGCAGTAGTGTCAAAGCCTACCTAATGCAGCATTTATCTACCTTTCCTGTTAAATTAACTTGGCAGATAAGGGGTACAAAACATACCTTCTGGTCTAGTCGAAATACATGGAGTAATCCGTAAAGAAAACAAATAGACTTGTTTCCTTTACGAGCTAATTGATTGATGTAGTCCCATAACTGACCATCTCATTACTTACCGTAACATAAACTGACCTGAATCATTAAATTGACCTACCTGGTGGGTGATGAGTTTACTTATATTTGTAGTAATTCGTGGTAGGTAATTGGGTATGTTATATGAGTATATATTGTATTGCCCTATCAGTTTTTGTCCAGCTCTTAACAAGAACGCATTTGATTTTGGATTCTCTTATAAGTGTAGTACAACATGGAAGAACTGACACCAGTACCAAAAATTTTTGAAAAAGAGTTTTATTACTCAAAGAATTTGGGCTTGCAATTTGTCATCGAAATGCCCGGTTATACATCAATGAAATCTACGTTATATCGTCAAAGAAATAAACCTCTAGGTGTATCAGTTTTACCTAAAACACAAAGTGAACTTTTAATTCCGGAAAACTTGACACAATTTGAAAATGGACATAGCTTTTTGTTTTTTGATACTTTAAATAAAGAAAGAATTATATGCTTTGGAAGCCAACTAGGTATAGAATCGTTATCAAGGGCGACAACTTTTTTGCGGATGGCACTTTCAAAAGTTGCAATAAACTGTGTTACTAGTTGTATTCATTGCACAGACATAGGTAGTACCGAAATGGAAACCAAAGTTAGGCCAGCGTTATACGCATTACTTTCCGATCGAAAAAATCCACCTCCACAAAACTGTTTTCCCTCATAAAGGAATATATTCCTGGTTTTTATCCAAAAACATTTAAAATGAACTTTAAAATTGCGCAAAATAACAGCTTATAGAGAATGTTTTCCGAATTCGAACCTAAACGGCTGTGATTTTCATTTTAATCAGTGTTTGTGGAGAAAGGTTCAAGAGTTAGATTAGTAAAACAATCCAAAGAAGATTTAGAAATACGAAATCATGTTAAACTAACAGCTAGTTTGGCTCATTTACCGCCTACTTTAATCAACGAAGGCTGGCTGCATGTTATAAAAAGCTCACCCCAAAATGAAAGGATAGATAGCTACAATGATTATTTTGTAATACAATGTTTAGAAAACGATATATTTAAAGATATGTGGATATATTGGAAAATCACATTCAAATATTATAGCGTTAAGCAAAACTTTAAAAGACGATGCTACTCATTATGATATTTTACAACAAAGAACTGAAACGATTTATGTTCTAAACGAAGAGCTGAAACGTTTATTTTATTAGATCGAAGAATAGCAAATACAATAAAACAGTTAGAACAGACAAAACGAATTAATATTGCGTTAATCCCATTATAAGGCAAACATAACCTTTGATATTCGTTTTTAAAACACGGTTGTAAATATGTTGTAAATATTCTGTACATATTATTTTTGATCTAAAAGACGAATGGCTCATGCTGGATACTGTAAATACTTATTACTTTTTAATAATTAAACACTAGCGACAAATGCAAAAAGCAGAATTTTTAACCACACGAGAACTTGTTATAAATTCTGCCAGTCCTAAGCCTGGATAAAGTGGGAAGAAATTTTCTGAATTTTGTGCGATTTTCAGTTCTTCATTGATTTAATTTAAAACTAATAGTATATACAGTAATGCAACTATTTAATATTCCGCAGCCCCTATAAACATTTGGTTAAAGTACCGCGGTCAGTAATGGCACTCGGATACCCCACGGTCAGCAATGCGACGGTCAGTCATGGGACTGTCGATGGATTCATCACACTTCATGTAACATACATACAAGATAAGGGAGCACTTGACCCCTTTTTCATTTAAACTTTTTAACGTTGGTGTTTTTGGGGGAGGGGATGGCCTTAAACAAGGTTAATTAAAGCATCTAAAAATCTACTATGATATACGGTTAACGGTGATTCTTTACGGTAAGGGTCCTATATCTACTATATACGGTCGGTGGTGATTCTCTGGGGTAGCGGTCTTATATCTACTATATACGGTGGGCGGTGATTCTCTACGGTAACGGTCTTATAGCCCGTCAAGCGGTATACTTACAATACGGATTGCCTGTCCTGAATCGCTCGTGTACGTTAAATTTGGGGTGGGACCTCTACAAAGTAGGTCACTGGCCGGGAAGTAATGCGACTTGCCAGTGACGATACTGCCTCGGACAAGTGATAGGCAGGTTCGAACCCTTTATGTTATTCGGGTAATAACCACCAGAATAATAAGACATATATCGACGAAAGGATTGCACTGTTGCCAGTGAGCCACCCTTGGCTAAAGACTACGAAAAACACTGAGCGGGGAGTAATGCCACTTGTCACTGTTGGAGCACTGCCTCGGTTTACGGATAGGCAGATTTGAACCTAATTAGAAGGAAGGTCACTGGCCGGGAAGTGATGCCACTTGCCAGTGACGTTACTGCCTCGGACAAGGGATAGGCAGATTTAAACCTTTTATGTTATCTGGGAAATAACCACCAAGATAACAGGACATAAGTAGAAGAAACGAAGGAAACCTTACTGTCGGGCGATTTAGGTCCAGGAGAATCCACTTAAGCTTACCTATGGTCGTTCGGGCTCGGGTACGGTAGGCTGGTCTCGGTGGTGGCTGCTCGGGTACTGCTGCTGCTCGAGCTGGTAGTAGTCGTAGTCGAAAACGTAAAGTTCTGTCTATGGAGCCGCTTGCAGCAGTTTAAATAACCAAATTCGCCAATCTTTACGCGTCATCTCAGACTTTTCGGCAGTGGGACTGCGGATCTTACGAGGTTTCGCGGAGATCACCGGCGCGACAGTCGGCAGTATGGTTACTTTGTTTTCATTAATTAAGTATTTCGCGATTCCGCGTAACGGATTTAATACTGAAAATAGAGTCCCCGCGATTTATTCTACATTAGACAACCGGTCATTTTCTTTGACGGATAACGCAATTATGCAAACAAAATAATAACTTCCAATAAAATTAAATAGAAATCTAGTAACTTCGTTACATCATGAAAAAAAATATCTGTAAATTTATAGAGGCTCACAAACACCATTTTTAATAATTTAACCACATTTAAATAACTAAAAAACGAAAATTTTTCTTGCATACAAAATGCTAGTATGTCTAGATTTTAAATTATTCGAAATAACGATTTAAATAAAGAATACCTTTTTGTAGAAAAAAGATGAAGGAATCAAATGGTCAAAGCAAAATATAAAGTTAGTCACCCGTGTCAAAACGTGTGACACCCTGTATAATCCCGACTTACTAAACAGCCGTCTACCTATGAAAAAAGCATAAGTATTAGGATATTTAGTTGCTCAAATATTAATGGTACTGTGGCAACAGTTTTAGAGTAATATTTAGAATATTTATTTTTCGTCTAACTTTAAAGGTCATATCTTCCTAATGAAGCCCGATAAAACTAACATTATTTTGGTTTAATCTCTCAGCCCTATCATTATTGACCTCACCTTTCCGGACACCCTGTATATACTTTGTTACATTTTGAATACAAAATAATAATAAAACTTTAATAAATTGGCCTTAAATTTACGGTTAAGTTTTAAAAGGGCGTTCAGACCAAAAAAATGTAATTTAAAGTTTTTCTAATTTAATTCTTTAGGAAACTTTAACAACAGCACAATTAATCACTCGTATGCGCGTGACTAGAGCAATAACAAGTTACATCTGACTCTGACGTTTTAATTGTTACCCTCAATATTTTATTAAGGGATTTGGAAAAGTTTAAGGTTTTTTAAACACTGATTGTTTTTCACTACAATTTAGGTACTTAAACTTTAAGAAACTCTAAAAATATGACCATATATATATATATATGACCATATATATATATATATATATATATATATATACATATATATATATCTTATATGTACACAGGGTGTCTTTAAAAGGTTTCTCTCCAAAATGCTACCATAGATTTGGGCCAAAATATAACGATTTAAAGCAATTTACCTTAGTTGAAAAGTTGTTCGTTTGCGAAATACAGAGTGACATAATTTTCATTTAATTTTAGTTATTTTTAAATATTTGATTAACTATTTTTTTTTATTTGCTATAAGAAAGTTTTTTAAAGTAGGAAATCGAAAGCTGCTTACTGTTGAATATATAGAAAGCCGTCTGCAGTCCTTCGCTTTTGTTTAAAGTGCCATTACTTCTTTTTGCCTCGGTTTATTAAGATTATAGTAGATAATTTTTATTCTTCCTCATTTTTATACAAAACAGTTATTCTTGATAAATATCGCTAGAAGCAACCGTTTTCGAGATATTTTTTTAGATTAGACGTTTTATTACATATAAAAATTTCACTCGCATTCCGTTACGTTTTAAACCACCCGAACTTCCCTAATTATCCGTACAGAATATTCCTTTTAAAAAGAAAAACGGCATATTTTCTGGATTTCCTCGTATTTTTAGTCCAACACTAGAAACATGTCAAAACTGACAGGCTGGGTTAAAGCGCCGCGCCGCTTCCAGATATGAATATTCGTGGTGAACTCGTCAAAAGAAAATAGCTTTTAAAAGGGTTTTTACTATAAAGTCTATTTCATTGCTGGTCCAGGCACTACCAGGACATTTATCTACTATTTAAATTTTTATTGGCAAAAAAAATGTAATAATATTTTGTGGATATTAAAAATTTCTAATATGTACAGGCTGGTGGAATCTCGACTGTTTTAACAGGAAACTCGTGTTTCCCCAGAAAAAAATTGGATCGACTGGCATGGGCTTGATTTTTGAGATATAGTGAATGGTGTATAACCATATCTTTATTAACATTAAAGATAAAGGGCCTTTTCATTTTTGGCCGTTTCGAAATTATTTGATAAGATAGATATTTTTAAAAATTTCTTATGTCTCTTCAAACGTTCTGCATTCTTTTAAGAATAAACATTGACGTCTCAGGTTTTTCAAAATTACATTTTGTTTTTCTGCGAGAAGTAAAAGCTTTTTAAATTAAAATCGCAGTTTGCTATGACATAAAAAATACTCGTTTTGTGCTTTTTTAAACAAAAACATGGTAAATAATAAAGCCATTTTTTAAAAAATTATTAATTTATTTTAAGTTTAACTAAGCATATTATAATATAATTAACATAAACAAAGTACAACAAACAATAACATTAAAAACTTCTTTTTTTCTTATAAATTAAAGCAACAAACAGTAGAATAGTTGTATTTAGAATAAATGTCTAAACTGGGCACTTTTTTTCCTAATACATAATAAACAACTTTTTTAATTTAATCGCAAGCGTTTATTAGCTCAACAGGTCTAACAGCACCAAAAGCATATATAGCCGCTTTTTCGAATTTTTACGTGTTTCTATAGTTCTTTCATTAAAAATTAAATCTTTTAATTATCTCCATAAAAAATATAAATAAGGGCGTTAAATCGCAGGTCCTAGCAGGCCATGGTATACAGTGTGTCCAAGATAAGGATCCTAAGCATGGGAATCTCAGTACCTATTGGAGATACAGATTAGGTTAAATTAGGAAAAAGTTGTGTTTTTTAAAGCTTATTTACATGACGTTTAAAAACTTGAACAATTTTCAAGGCATGCTGAGATATTTGGCAAAAACGAAAATTTGACTATATCGATTTTATTTTTTTCTGACTTTATTTGAAGAGATATAAGAAAAAACCTAATATTTTTTTATTGGCACTTTTTAGCTACTACATGATGGTATTTTTAGATTTTATACCCGACGTTTCGTTTTCAAGAAACCATCATCAAATTTATTTTTTTATATGGCTCGAAAAAAAGTACCCCTCTATCTGATCCCATTTTTAATTACAAATTTAACGATGTATCACATGTCATATGTTAATTATTAGTTAAAAAAACTGACAACAAAATCCGTGTGTTAAGAAAATATCGAAACATCAAGAACGTTTTGGGTTTAATATGTGGTGTGGAATTTTAGAAACTAAAATACCAGGACCATGTATTTACCATAATTCATTAACTGCAGAAATGATAACTTCATTTATTTTTGCAGCATAAAATGTAGCATGTTAGCATGTCAAACTTATCTTCATGGCTATAATGGCCATCCTGCATATTCGACCGTAATATTACAATAAGATATTAGCTATTCACCAATAAACAATAATAAAGACAACAGTAACAATAAGAACAATGGCTCTAAAAACAACAACTCGACAAACAGGGTAATAAGGACAAATACTATTTTATAATGATATTAAATTATGTTACAGATACGGTAACAGGTATTAACGTCCAAGCATTTGTTTGCAAGGCCTACCTAAAAATAACTAAAGAAACATATATAAAAAATGCAATTTTTCTTTTAACTAAAAATTAAAATATAACATGTGATACATCGTTGAATTTGTAATAAAAAATGGGATCAGATACAGGGGTACTTTTTTCGAGCCATATAAAAAAATAAAGTTTATGATGGTTTCATGAAAACGAAACGTCGGGTATAAAATCTAAAAATTCTATCATGTAGTAGCTAAAAAGTGCCAATGAAAAAGTGTTATTAGTTTTTTTATATCTCTTCAAATAAAGTCAGAAAAAATAAAATCGATATAGTCAAATTTTTGTTTTTGCCAAATATCTCAGCAGGCCATGAAAATTGTTCAAGTTTTTAAACGGCATGTAAATAAGCTTTAAAAACACAACTTTGTTGTTGTTGAGCTGTATTTTCAATAGGTACTAAGATTCCCATGCTTAGAATCCTTATCTTGGACACACTAAATATTCCCCATTACTAATACAGTTGTTTTGAAATTCGCAGTTTAAAACATTAGTTGTAATTCAGTGCGGTATGCGGAATACAGCCATCTTGTTAATAACAGAAGTTTCGGGCTTGTACAAGTTGCAAACGTTCCACAAAGTAGCACTCTTAGATAACAGTAGTGTATAGTTACGCAGATAATAAGTAGAATAATCTAGAGAAGTACGATTGCGTCTAGAATTGTATCGATTAACTAAATTAGGTATATAAACACTGGAGTAAGCCACAATTAGTTATTTATTTGATATAAGTGATATATTTGACGTAGTGAGGAAAGTAAAGTGTACGTTGAAGTGTATCTATAGTGATTTTCATGAAATACTATAGTATTGTCAAGTGTTTGAATTGTTGAAACCACGGAGGAAAAGCTTTAGAAAAACGGAACAATATGTTTAAAATATTTACGTGAATTTCAGCTGTTAAGTGTTTATCGTAAAAATGGGGACCTAAAAACCTGGCCCGAAAAATTCCAACCCAAATATTGAAACCCACGCTTCCTTATCTTTTTACGGAAAATGTGACATGGAAATTTTCTATATATTTTTTTTTCAATATTACGAATTATACTGGTATAAATTCCCGAAGTGTGTATTTGGCTTTTATCTGTCTGAATAATGTTCATTAGGGTGGAACTAAAAATACTTTTTTCGTTTACATAATTTCTGTACATTCCTCAAAATTCATCTTTATACAGTGTGTCTACGTAAATTGGCGTCATATGGGAAACTTTTAATTATTTATTTTTATAAAAAGTTATTCTTTATTAAAAGTTCTTCATATCATATTCTAAAACCTAAATTGCCAACATCAAATATCAAATTGCATTAATCGTCTACGAGGTTTGGTCAAACGTAAAATTTTTACCTAAAAATAAAGTACCTGTGTTTGTGCTAATATTAAAAACTGTTAAAAAAAAATTGCTATAATCGAGATAATTTAGGTTTGTTTATTAGTGCAGTGTGCATTGTTTTTGTTTTGATAACAATAAATTTAATAAAGTAATTTAAAATTGCCTTATAAAATTTATATATATATAAAAGTATTGAACTAACGTTGTAAATAAAAATATATATCATATTTAAAAGTAATTTTTCATTCTTAACATATTGTTCCAAAGACCTCGTATAAAAAAACATCTCGTCGTTCTTATACATTTATTAGGAATAAAACGTAACTATGGTTACAACTACGACAAAATGTTTGGTTGTCAATGTCTTTAAAAAAACACCACAAATGTTTAATCTATACTAACTCTTCCAAGGTTTTCCATCACCCATTTATAGTAGCTTGAAAAACTAAAGTAAATTATTTAAATGAATTACACATAGTTACAAAAATTTTTTTCCAGGCGGTTTATTAGCTTACATGGAGACACATGGCACCCTGACTCTGAAAATAAAAATCATTTTTATCTATCAGCTTTAGTTTTGGAGATATGACATATGTGTAATTTCGTAGAAAAATTAAAAAAATTAATACCATAAAAAATATTTAATTTTTAAAAGCAGCCAAAAAGATCTTTTTAATGATTTTTTCGCATGAGATACTTGTGGTAGGTCTCGTTTCAAACTCCAGCAATAGTCCGCCATCAAATGCACATCCCATCTGCCCTTATATCGTTCCTCTATGGTGCGAATTTCTTGATGAAATCTTTCTCCTTGTTCATCACTAAAGTGGCCAAGATTTTCAGGAAACTGGTCCAGATGAGAGTGTAAATAATGAAGTTTTACGCTCATGTTGCAGCCAAGATCTTTCAGACATATTAACATATGTTGGACCAAGTCTTGGTAGTTTGGTGCTTTAGTATTACCAAGAAAATTTTTCATAACTGACACAAACGACTTCCATGCTTTGGACTCTTTTTCGTTCATTGTTTTAACAAAATTTTCATCATTAACTAGTAAACGTATTTGTGGTCCATTAAATATTCCAGCCTTCAATTTTTCTGTAGTTAGACCAGGAAATTTCTGTGCTATATACTCAAAACATTCACCTTCTGTATCAAGCGCCTTGACAAACTGCTTCATTATACCAAGTTTTATATGCAGTGGTGGCAAAATAATGCGATCTTTATTAACAAGAGGAGAATGTATTATATTGTGTTTTCCAGGCACTAGTTTTTCTCTTGAAGGCCACTTTTTCCGAGTCCAATGATGTTCTTTATCTCTACTATCCCAAAGACAAATAAAACATGGATACTTCGTAAACCCACTTTGCTGTCCTAGAAGAAAATTTACCATTTTAAAATCCACACATATTTGCCAGTTATGTTCATGGTATTTGATTTTCTCTATAACAGAAGAAATATTTTCATAAGCTTCTTTTAATGTCTTGGAATATGCAATTGGGATAGAACCGAATTTATTGCCGTTGTGTAACAAAACACATTTCAAACTTCTTTGACTGCTGTCTATAAAAAGACGCCAATCATGTGGATTATACTGTTGTAAGCCCATGTTATTCATTAAAGCTTTGACATCTTGACAAAATACTAAATCATTTTCTTGTGAAAAATATTTTAACATATCCTTTTCGCGCGTACGGTATATCGTGACTTTAGTATTGGGTGCAAGTAACTGCTTTTCTTTCAGTCGAGAGGCGAGCAACTCGGACTGTTCTTTTGTCAAATTAAGATCTCTTATTAAATCATTCAACTCATTTTGGTTAAAAAGTTCGTTGGTCGGCACATTGGGGATAAAATCAGGATCATTTGACTTATCATCGTCTATTATGTCGTCTGTTTCCATTTGGCAAGAAGCTGCTGTAGATGTCGAAGGTAAAACTGGTGGTATAGACTCTTGAGCTGGAATAGGTAACAAAGTTGGTCGTTTAGCAGATTCTAAATCAGGGTACATCCATTTACTGCGGTTATTTGAATTTATGCCGTTTACATTAACGGCGCAAAAATAACAATCATCATGATGGTTTTTCGGTTCTCGCCATATCATGGGAGTTTTAAACTTCAGGGAACTTCTTTTCCACTTGCCCATTGTCGCAAACTAACGACGCAATTTTGACAAACAGTTTTAGGCACCCACGGTTTGTCCAAATTACACAC
Source organism: Listronotus bonariensis (assembly GCA_014170235.1). Lineage (NCBI taxonomy): Eukaryota > Metazoa > Arthropoda > Insecta > Coleoptera > Curculionidae > Listronotus > Listronotus bonariensis. The sequence goes on from JACEGR010000546.1 coordinate 54,805, forward strand.
TTGTATCTTAAAATAGTCAGTGTACGCGGTTTTTACGAAATCTGTTACCGATTTTCTATAATTTTTAAAAACATATTCACCACAAATAAAGCAAAAACACTTTGGATCGTTTAAACAACGTCTACTTGATGCAGACATTGCTATAATTTTATCTAAACTGATATTAACACTGTATTTCACTAGTAAATGTGTGCATAATATCCTCACATAAAATACCAAAAAGCTGTGTACAGAAATTAAAAGCTGATAGATAAAAACGGCTGGTAGATTTAAATTCACTGTATCAAAAGATGAAAGAAAAGTGAAAAAAACTTCCGGAAAATTTTAAAAAGTAAAATTTTGTAACTATGTGTTATTTATTAAATTAAATGGCCTTACTTTACACAATTCTATAAACTAAAAATTCTTATTTTTTTAATGTCCGTAACATCGCTTTTTCCTAAGTTGTGATCGTCACGAAATATCTTTGTGGTCTTGACACCGGCTTATCCTTTCTAGATGTACCACTTTCATATTTGCCTGTGGACTCTTCTAAATTTTGTACACCAGATCATGGAGCCGCGTCACTATTATATATGGCCTCTTCCCTGACTTCTAAAATTTCGGTGAGCGTCCTTTGGTTTTTCTTGGATTGTATAACCAAACTTTTTACCGACCATAAATCCATGATTATAGCATGACTTCATACGGTCACTTTCCTTTTGTAATCAGGAACGCACCTCTTCTGTAGCTGTTTACTAAGTTGATTTATATAGTATTCTGCTGGTTCTTCATTGGTGGAAGGTCGTCCTGTACACAAGTCAACTAGAAGGCATAATTCCGCTCCGAAAATTACTTTAGCAAGTGTTTCGCCAGTAGTTTTGTAAATTGCGGAGCGGTTTGCTAAAAAACGGCTGTATACAGTTACCCCACTTCTGACGTGTTGTCACTTTGATGTATCTTTTATTAACAATAAAACGTAACTATGATTACAACTACGACAAAATGTTTAGTTGTCAATGTCTCCAAATAAACATCAGAAAAGTCGAATCTATACTCACTTTTCCAAGGTTTTCCATTGCCTTTTTATAGTAGCTTAGACAAATCTAGAGCATTCAAAAATATTTTTAAAATGCTATAGTATAGGATGGAATAAAAGTTTTCGAAGGATAATTTAAACGTTTCCGAAAATATTCGAAAGTGATGAAAGAACTTGGAGAAACTAAGGTAAAATATTTAAATAAATTATTAAACTAAATTAAATGGCCCCAACTTCATACAATTCTATAAACTAAAAACTCCTTTTTTATGCCGTAACATTATTTTCTTTATAACAATTTTCGACATTAGCCAAAATACAGGTTATTTAATCTTGTGCAAAAATACTATTTTTGGCTAAATCTTGTGTATGACTGACCCACATCTGATGGTTGCTTTTGAGGATTTGGACCACGCAGAACTTTTTATAAGGAATAACTTTTTTATTAAAATTAAAAATAAAAAGTTCTTCATATAACTCCAACTTAGATACAACACAAGAAAAATCTGAATGCTATATCTTTTTATCTTCAGGTTCCTTATTGGGTCTGAAGATTGCAAATCATCAAAAATGTACTAATTTTTTTAGAGTAAATTAAAAATCTAAGAATCCATATTTTGCATAATGCTTGAAGCTTATTAGGATGTACTTCAAATATATTTTTTTAATATGACTAAATTTGTTTGCTTGAAGGTTCCTTTAACAATGTAAAAACTACCCTGCTCCTGTCTTCGCATTTTTAAATGTATGATCATATGTTCGCATTTATTTCAAATAATCCTAAATTATATATACATATATATATATTTTTAATTCTATAAACTTTTTCCTATTACCATATTCCTAACATTGTAATGGAAAATCATCAAAATACATTTAATGTTTTTTAAATTTTAAGCTGTTCTTTATAAGACAAAAATGACGTGAAACATAAATCTAAAGAAACTTTTAAGTTTTGGCCTTATTGAACCACAAAAAGCAAAAATTTACGTTTATTTTTGAATTGATCTAAATGTACTTAAATGCTTTAAAAATAACAAGGCTTTGACGTTTTTTCAAAATTTATAGGTAATAAGGAAAATTTATGGCAGTTAATTTAGTTCGATCTAATCTCTTTACGAGGTAAGTTAGAAAAGTAAGTTTTTCTTTAATTTTTTAATAGAAGGCTGTGCTTTTAAAATAAGACATTACTTTTAATTGTAAACGATTTTTCTAAATAATTGTTTTCTTCAGTTCAAAAATAAAGATAGGTTTCTCTTATGCCATTTTCGTTAATTTGCACCTACCTCGTATACGCAGTGGTTTATTTAAATTTTAATCAGTGCTTTAAGAGTTTTGCTGTATGCAAAGATTTTTATTAAGAATACAATTTTTTGAGAAATTTAAAATAAAAAGTTTTCCATATGGTTCAACATTTCTGGCGGTTACTATATAACAAAATTAATAACTGTACAAATCCTTATGTATTAATGGGCGTATTAATTTATTTTTAAGTAAGCAAATATTCCTACCCGTTCCTTTCGAGTTGACAGCCGTTACATCTGATCTAACTGCTATGAAATCGGATGGAACAAATGTTTCTTTTTTAAAATCCACTGTTTTATCTAATTGTCTTTAGAGTGTGTATTTAATGTAACTGACCAACGCATTTTTTAGAATAAAGTTAACCTAGAACATTTATATGTTTATCCACAATGCGTTTTCTTATATTTGTATACTACTAGTAGGTATTTACATTTTAGCTGATACACTGGTGCAACCCTTACGTTTACATACTCTAGCTCTCTTCCTTTGCAAATTATTAATTGTGGTTGGTAAATTGTTTTTAGATGTTATTCTAATATCCTGAAACAAAGCAAGTCATTATCAGTACCACCATAAACGTTGCTAAATTGTATTATTAACAGCGCGCTATATGCGGGCAGTTTTAACATAATTAAAGAAATCCTTCGACATAAAAATTAGGTTATATTTAAAAGAAAAAATAAAACATTTTCATTACATCATTATATTAACATATTAGGTTTCAGGCATTTTGTAAAATAAGTATTCCTAATTTTTTACTTTACGTAAAAAATTATTACAAATAAGATATTTTGAAAACTTTATACCCAAGTAGAAACATAAAAATAAAAAGTTAGGACCTTTAGATTCCCATGCATATTTTTGTATATCCGAGGGCACATTTTATAAACTGTATGAAAAGGATTTGAAAAAAAAAGTTGTTTTTGATTTACCCTACTATTCATTAGACTGGGCCAAAAATTTTAAGAGTGTCTCACAAATTTTACTCCGCGTTTTATTATTTATATTTTAAATGTCTTTTAATTAAAATATTATATATTATAAATATATAAATTAACCACATTTTGTTAAAAAAACTTTTTAAAATTCAAAAACAAAAAACGCGCAGGGGGCGGGAGATATTTTAAAACTTGTGTTTTATTAAAAACAGCGTTTTATTTGGGGGCTCCTTGAGCACTACGAAGAAGGGTCGGGTCCGATACAACAGCGACGCTACCGCGATTTTACCGCCTTTGAGAGCAAGTATGCATATCTCAGCAATCTGCCTTCTTTAGTAAACAAATTCAATACAGAAAAGTGTTTTATTTTGTTTAGTTAGCGGCGAGCATCGGACCGGAACAGTCTACCTACGAGAGCAAAGTTAGTTAAAGTGTCGAGACACAAACGCAAACGTTCCAGCCCGCCCCGGGCAAAATCCGTCATGAGTCATAAAGTGGAGAAAGCTAAAACGGCGTAGGCCGAATTTTAAAAGAAAATTGAAAAGATGCTCAAGCGCAATGACGACCAAATCGACTAGCAGCCAAATCAACCAGCTCATTAAAGACATTGCAGTACTTTAAGACACCGTCAAACGCAAACGTGAAGAGCGCAAACAATTAGAAGCAAAGCGCAAACAAATAGAATCACTACGGGACTACCACCAAAAAGTGAAAAAGACGAGATGAAAATCACCATATCTGAAAAAGAATAAGAAGTCGAAAACAACTCTTTCCAAACAGTACAACGCAGAAAGAGACAGCACACAGAAAAAGGCTCCTGCCCAGCCAAAAAGCAGCCCAAAATCTGGTCAACAACACTTTACAATCACCCAAAAAAGTAACTGAACCACAAGCAACCAACAACGATACCAACAAGGCAACGATTGCCAACACAAAAACAAACTCGCAAACCAAGGAACTGCAGCAAAGGTCCCGACAATAGTGCTACGAGACAAAAACCAATACAACGCAATCACAGCACACCTAAAAGAACAGAAAATAGACTTCGGCCACGCCGTCACACTACCTGAAGGTGTAAAACTACATCTCCAATCCAAACAGGAATACAGAAAAACAATAAACTGCCTGGACACCCAGAAAGTCCCATACCACTCCTACATGCTAGAAAAAGAAAAACAACTTGACGTAGTCCTCAGAGGAGTTCTCGAAACAATAACAAAAGAGCAAATCCACAAGGCACTCCAAGACTTCCACCCTACAAAAACCACAAGATGGAAAGACAAATCAGGCAAACCTTTACACGCAAGTTCTACATTCCAAGGAAAAACAAGCCATCTTTAACCTTACCGGCCTACTCAACATGAGAATCCACTTCGAAACACAAAAATCAAAACCCAGAAACACGCAATGCCACAAGTGTCAACTCTTTGGCCACTCAGCATTTAAAAGCACAACACAACCAAATTGCTTAAAATGCGGAAACGACAACCAAACCTACACAGGCACAAAACCAAAGGACACTCCTGCCAAGTGTGCAATCTGCAACGGCGACCACCCAGCCTCCTATCAAGAAATCCCTAAAAACACAAGGAGACAGCCCTTCAGGTGGGGCGCCCAAAACGAAACCAAGGAAACAAACGAACAAACCCACCAGTAGGGCGCCCAAAGCAACAACCCACAGCAGCCCTCCATGGACGTCATCATGAAACACGTGATTCAGCGACTGCAACAGTTCCTCGAAAACCTCCGAAAACAAATAACACTCCTACTACTACCACTACAAAATCCCGACCAAAATTAGGAACATCGCAAGCCAATAGCATTACAAAAACAAGTAAAAGAAGTTAAAGGCCAAGACTAACTCAAGCCAAAGAAGATCCAAGTGTATTTTGTTTACAGTGTGTGATTCATGTGGTGATTGTGTCTAATTGTTACACGGGACAATAAGTGTTACGTTCAGAAACTTTTGGATCAAATATGGATTTATTTAATATTAGATTTGTGAAAGAAGTTAAAAAACGTCCTGTACTTTATAATTATTTTAAAAAGATATTTGCGAAAAGATGACACAAAAAGAGCTTAGAATGAAATAGCAAAAGAGGTACCTTACCTACCCTGTCAGGTAAGAAAATATTTTATTTTTTGCCTGTAAAAAATAATGTTCGATAGGTTCAGCCTTTGCCGTACTTGTCTTAGAGATCTCTTTTACGGCACTCTCTGACCAGGTGGGATAATCCAAAGGGGTAGTTTTTGCCCCGTCGCAGTCGGGTTTGGGGAATGTCGGCGCCGATTATTATATAATTTTATTGGCTGAAAATATAGTAAATTGTACATTAAACGTATGCTCGTCTCTGTACGGTTGTTGCCACTACACGAATATATGCGTACATACTGTCGAAAGCTTGTCGAATCTTTGTCTCGTCGCTGTTTCACCGACCCATGTGCGGAGTGCCTTATTTGAGTAAATATTTACCCTAACTATTGCGATTTTTTTAATGACATGTAAACATATTTTTTATGGCATTTAATTCATTTTTGTGTTGTAATTGTTATCTTTTTAAAACATTTATTTAAAAAAATATATTTAAAAAGTATAACCACTACCTCTATAATGTAAAGGACGAGTATTTTTAAATCTTATTTCCCCAATTATAATAATTATTGTGCTTTAGTTTACTTAACAGGTAAAAATGTATAAATTTATTTCTAAGTAAAGAGAAACAGCCAATTAGATGCGACCTTTGTCTTCATAAAATTTAATTAATCTTAAAGTTGAATAAAAAGCCAGCTTTACTAAAAACATAATTAAGTTACGTTGCTAATTGGATTATTAACAATAATGTGTTGTGTTAGCGTTGTTTGTTACATTTAGAATATTATTGCCAAATAAAAACTTCTATAGATATTTATGTCTTATTAACACAACACTACCGGCGTAGAAACAAACTTACCGACCACAGGGAATTAAAAGCATAGGAAATATTCGTGGTGGGAAATAGTTGCTCGCGTCGTCGTCTGGTGAAAGGCGGAAGCGGGAATCATGGTATCGCTCTGCTCCAATGGGCAGGCTCGTTGCAGCGGGAAAAAGGTCGGCGATTTGATTTCCATACCGGTATATTCACTACAAAGTATGCGATACTCATCTTTAAAACCTATATTATTCTAGACATTATACGAAGAGTATTTTAACTAGGATGCAAAACCTCTTGTATGGTGATTCGTAATGTCGTTTCATAAAAAAAGTACTTAAAAACATAATAATATGTCCGAAGTTGTTACTTTTGTGGAATGCAGTGCGTTAAAGTTTAAAAAAGTAGCTATTTTTATTACTATCTTTTACCGGGTGCCCACTAAATAACTAGCAAGCCTGTAAGTTTTTTAACAAGTATTACACGATTTTGAAATTTTGGTCCAATGTGTGGTTAGAAAGGATGTAAATTTCTAGTGCTTCAGATGTTATGTAGCGCATCCGGTTTAACTGGAACTACTCTTAACTTTTCCATTTTCAACGGAACACCCTATATATTTTTCTAAAACTACAGGCAATTCCAAAAAAAACACATGAACCACATGTTATACCTGCTTTTAGTTCTTAAGAAAATGGCCCTCGAAAATGTCATGTAAACCGCAATTTTTATCGATTTTGAAAGGGGCTAATGCAAATTTTTACATATATTTAATAACCCTTATATCATATAACCATAAAAATACAATTTTTGGTTTTACCGGAAGTGCCACAGAAATTGACATTCGAAAGTAAATAACTTCAATAACTTAAATGCAAACTACTACCTTAAGCCTAAAATTTAAACTCAACACATATTTCTCAGTATTTTTTGTTAAATATATCCTATCTCTACACCTAATAGTTTTTAAGATTTTATAGGTTAAATAATAGGCTACCTTCAAATTGACAAAAAAATGTATTTTTATACTTTTTACTATTAATAACTTAAAAACTAGTACGTTTAGAGACAGAATATATTTAACAAAAAGATTGAGAAATACGTGTCAAGTTTAAATCTAAGGCCTAAGTGGTTTAAATTTAAATTATTGAAATTCTCTACTGCCAAAATTCAATTTCTGTGGCACTTCCGGTAAAACCGGAAATTATATTTTTACGGTACCAAAAAATGAAAAAATCATATTAGCCCATTTCTACCATCATAAGTTTCTAGAAATCTATGAAAATGGCGGTTAACAGGAAATTTTTAAAGGTCATATTTACAAAAACCATTTACATAGGTATAACATGTGGTACGTGTATTTTCTTGGAATTGCCTGTAGAACTGATTAAAAAATATATAGTTTTTTCATTAAAAATAGCAAAGTTGATCTGCATATTGTCTAACAATATACAGGGTGATTCAAAAGTAAGCGGCATCCTTTCAGGAGCGTAATCCTTGCATAAAAATAAGGCAAAAAGTTCCTATAAACATATGGCCGAAAATGCATATTAAGGGAGCTACAACCCTTTGAAAGTTACTGAAGAAATTAGGTTTTTATTTAATATTTTTATGATTAAAAAAGGAAGTTTTTGAAACTTTTCAAGGTTATATTTTTTTAGTGGCCAATTTTATGGTGAAACCAATTTTTCGCCTTGACGCTTCTAAGGGGTGGTTTTTAAGGGTGTAGGGAATAAAACCCTCACTAACTTTTCCCCTTTATAAGATTTTAACTTTTTGATAGCTTTTTCTGAAAGTCCAATGATTTTTACCAAAAAAGGTACTCTTGCCTCAAGTCGCTAGGGGCAATAGTTTTCGAGAAAATCGCGCGTAAACACTTCAATGCAGGATTGACCCCTATTTTCATTTGAAAAAAAAAATTTTTTTCAATTTTTAAAATAAAGGCTTTGTAGCTTTTAATAAGACGAACAAAAAGTTCTTATAAACATGTGTCTGAAAATGCTTCCTAAGGGAGCTACGCCCCTTTGAATAGGACACCCTAAACCTAATTTCTTCAGTAACTTTCAAAGGGTTGTAGCTCCCTTAATATGCATTTTCGGCCATATGTTTATAGGAACTTTTGCCTTATTTTTATGCAAGGATTACGCTCCTGAAAGGATGCCGCTTACTTTTGAATCACCCTGTATTTGACCAAAATGTCAAAATCGTTTAACTCTTCTCAAGAAGATAACAGGCTTGATAGTAAACTCGTGGGTACCCGGTATATCCTTTGCTTTTGGTACAGTACCAGAGCCATTATTCATAAAAAAAGTACGCCACTAACTTTTCTTTTCGTTTTAATATAGTTTTCTAAATAGACAAGTAATAGTATAATTCTATTTTAAAAAGACTTGTGGTTTGTAATTCTTAAAAGTATTTAAAAACAACAAAATAAAAATAAAAATTTAAAAAGTTACCGACGTTAAAATAAATAAGCGAAACGACTACCGTCTAATAAAATACACGGCTGCTGCATAAAATTGTTTATTTTTGTATTGCTTGATTTTAGTCCCGTTACACATGAGACGTACGAACGCCCTACGCCTGACAAGTTTGGCATTTAAAGTCATGCAAGCGAACGCGTACGCGCCGCTCCTGCATGTAAAAAGTAACATTACTTTCAATGCATCGGGCGTAGAATGTTCGTACGTCTCATGTGTAACGGGACTTATTTTTGTTTGTCTATGGATATTTCTAGAATGGGTAAAAGGGACTTTATTTTTTCTGAAAACGAAGAACTATGATTAACTAAGTAATTTAATCCCATTACGTAGTTAAAATCATAAGACCTAAAGCAAAAGCTAGCAACCCAGTTACTGTCTGTTTTTGTACTAAAAGCAATGCCAGCATACTGCGACTGCGAACGCGACTTGCGAGGCAACGCAATCACAAACATCCCACCCCCTACTTGCTGTCGTGACATTCGAGGAGAGGTGAAAATTTTCTGCGGCATTGGGTATTGTTTGTCGTGCTTTGATATATATTAAAATGTATTCTTACGCTCTTTATAAAACGTAGATTCAAGGTTTCCAAACGGCGCTCTGACTTACCTCTCCAAACAATGTGGCAAAACTGGTGTATGCTTTATTCCTTTTCTACTTATATATTTTGAATAGGTATCTCGCTTCGTTACACAAAAATTCCATCCCTGGATCAAATTGAGCCAATCTGTATAAACTGTTTAATTCGTCAAAGCTTATTTCATGTACAATATTATTGTACCAATTATGGATTATCGTCCACATTAAAAATATTTTGTATAAATTTTAATTATGTGAGTAGGTATGCTTAAATTCTCATTGATTTTAGTGATTTTTTTTTTAATGAAGAGTCATTATATATTTTTAAAAATTGGTACGTAGGTTGCTCAGACATTAAAATAATATAATATATATTTTTTTATTTTAATTATTCAAAATGGCGGCTGTACGCTAAATTTTTCTGGGAAAGTCGGATAGAGACTTCTTAATCGGCGGGCACTCTAGCATCGGTTCTAGTGATTTGAAAATTAAAAACTATTTTTTTTGTGTTTATTAATGTTATGATTAGTCAATGAACCTAAAAAAGTACAAAAAATAAATTAATCGGAGAAATACAATGCCTGGACAAAATAAAATTCCTTTTTGACTCAATTTTTCCATCGTTTTTGCTTAAAAAAATATATGTTTTCAAAAAAAAAAAGGTATTTTCGAGGTTCACATAGAAAGTTGTTAAAAATATGTGTGCAAAATTTTAGAAAGATCGGTAAATAACTTTTTAAGTTATCGTGCCCGCTAAATTCAAAATAAAGTTTGAGAGAAACGCGTTTAAAGTTTGAATAGGTACATAAGAATACATTGATTTTAGTGACTGTAATATAAGAAATACTGAAGCTAGGCTTGTTTAATTTCATGGGAACAAAATTGTTTGATTCCATTTTGTATTTTTTAAATTATGTTTTTGGTTAATGATAATTCAATCTTTTAAATTTTATTTGTTATCTATTTATTATCGGCACTTTTATTAATAAGTAAATTCCAAAAAGCATAAAATTAAATGACAAAAAACTATTTTAAATAGACGGGTTTTTAAAATTTTGATTTTAAAGGTAAAATTTCCTTTACATTTATTAAAATTTGTATGTATCTGACATCTAAGCCTATAATGTTACAGGGGAAAAATAACTGCGAATGAATTTTCAATTTTTACTCTAATTAACATGAAGCAACGAAGCAAAAAAATGTAATATTTGAACTCAGCAGGCTTCGTGTCCTCACAACCCGTTTAAGTCTAAAGGTAAATTTTAATAAACTAAACCGTAATTAGGCTACAAGTAATATTTTCTAAGAAAAGATATTAAGCTAATGGTTCTTTAATAAAAAGAGAATATACAGGGTGTCTCTTAAAAGCCTGTGGATATAGCTACCACTAATTTCTTGGGCCAAAATACAACGTTCTAACGCAATTCGTCTTTACCTGAAGGTTAATCGTTTGCGAGATACAAGGTGTATATTTTTATACTTAACATTTTTTCACCAAAGTTTAAATTAAAGGGGATTTTCATGTAAGAAACCAAAATCTGACTTTCCCTTGCTATACAAGGTGATTCTTAACCTATACGCATAAACTTGGGAAATAATTGCTAAGGTCAAACAAAGCTTGTAAAATGTTTTTAGTTAGGAAGATAACCAATATAAACATTTTTAATTTTAATTTTAATGTTTATTTTTTTAATTTAGTTTTATCTTGACAACGGTGGCAGACTTGCCACCGAAACGTCGAGTTTTTTGGGTTTTTGGGCGGTTTTTTCTTTATTTTGTTTCAGGCGACCGGCCAGTTCATGGGGGTTAATAGGGCTGAACAGGGTCAGCTCGCTATATCCCGGGACCAGAACCGAAGCGGTCCCATTCTTTCTATATTTTTAGAGTGTACCCAACGAAAAGACCATCCAATAGTATTCTTTTAAATTTTATGTGTTGTGCCTTTGACACGAGCGTTAAAAGTGTACCATAAAATAAATATTTTGCATTTTACCCACTGTAGTTTCAAATATATATGATTTTGGGGTTTGTCATTGTTTATTCGTTTATATTCAATTAAATTTGTATTACTACAATTGGTAAAAACGTGTTTTTTTTAGACTCATACCTAGCTTTAATTTGCTTTTCAATTACTTCTGCTACGCCATTCCTAAAATATTATTATACTAACTTTAGTTGTATACAAATGTCATTTATGGACTTAAAACCGTACATTTTTTCATATTATAGTACGTCTAATGCTGCGTCCAGACTTGCAACAAATAGCCGCGCTGAATAGCGCGCCACATAGCGCGGACGTGGAAGTGGACGGAATTCACGTCGTTTTAAGGGCTTGGCGAATGATTCCGGGGTGATTCAGAGCTTGTCGGAGCGCGCAAATAGGTTGGTCTGTTTAGACCGATGTTTGGCGAATTGTTACAAGTCTGGACGCGGCTTAAGATACTACAATTGGTAGAAATTAACATTTTTTTTTCATTTATTTGTATGAAATATAGGCATGACGTAAAAACAAGTCAAAAAATAATGGTGTGGAATTTTCCAATACATTTCTTCACACTAGGCCACCCGACCGTATCTAAAGAGGGTATACAAAATACTGCTACACATTTTTGGGCCCAAATACAACGACCTATTATTTAATTTACCCTAATTAAAAAGTTATTCTATTGCAAGATACAGGGAGTCAAAATTTCCATTATATTTTTTTACTTCGGCACCTTGAGTCTCGCAAACAATTAACTTTAGACAAAGATAAATTGCGATAAAATCATTATATTTTGGCCCAAGGAATTTGTGGTAGCATTTTGTGCAGACCTTTTAAAGACACTTTGTATTTCATGTGATTTTGGAGCAAAATGAATTTTATGTGCGCCGAACGTTTATTTTTACATATAATACATTTTGTATCTAAAGTCAGGACCGCCCTCCTAACTTTTGAATAGTTCGGAAATTGCATATCTCTGCACCACTCCTTATTTAAGTAAAATTTGTTAGTTTAAATGGTGTTGATATTTAATTTATTATTTTTGCGTTTTTTAATAATTCTTAATTATCTACTTATATGCAAAATAATTAAAACAAAAAAAGAAATGTGTGTCTATGTTTTTTTTTGTAAATCTAAGATATGCAATAAAACTAATTTTCTATATATTTTTAAAAAAGTAAAATCCATAAAAATATTAGGAGACAAAAAAACTGCAAGAGTTTTTTATTAATTAAATTAAAAGTAACAATAAAAATAAAAAACACAAAAGTGCCGCTCGAGGCGCTACTGGATTTTAAAGTTATGGGTAAATAAACTCCTTCTGCCGTCAATATTACTATCAAATATCATCAAAATCGAGCAATAATTCTTTAAGATATTGGAAAGAGGGGCCCCGACTTTAAGAAAGTATACAATGGTACAGTTCAAGGGTCCCATTTTGAAGATAAGGGCTTTTTTCTTTTGCTCTCCACAATTCTCTTAAAACATTTATTTACTTAAATGGTATGACTCCCCCACCTCTAGCTAAGCCACTGGTACCACATAAGCGGTATTTCGGAAAAGGTTTGTATCCAAAAAGCATGTATTAAAATGATTCTAAAGTAATCATTATACTAAACAATAATATCGAATTATGGCAATATTATGAATTTATTATGTGTTCTGTAGAAAAGGTCTTACTTGAAATACGGCCTATGTGGTACCAAATTATTTGAACTAAAATGCTCATATAGGATATGCTAACGAGAAATCCTCGTTCCATTTAAAAAGAGGAGTTATGACCATAAATAGGATTTTGAGAACTTTGACTTCGCCCTGAAAAATCGTAAAAATAAAAGACGGTTATTTCCCTCAATAGAAAATAGACCAATCAGAAACCACCGTTTTTCGAAAAAAATTTGATTAGATAAGTGATTAACCCACATGTGCTGTTTAACCGCTAATAAATTTCTGTCAACCAAACCAGTTGTCAAAATTGAAAGAAAATATCAAACATTATAATCAAAATAATTCTGTGTTTTTGCTTAAATATAGGTTTTTCAGGAAATAATCTAGCCGTATACCACTCGACCTACAAATTCAAATCGATTAAACTACCCATAGTGGTGAGCAGTGGTGTAGTGGCTAGCGTGTCAGCCTCTTACCGCAGCGATCCGGGTTCGAATCTCGGAGTCGGACATCGGATTTTTAATAGCTCGTCACCTCACAGTTGGTAATGGCAAACCACTGTGTAGTATTCTGCCATTTTAAGGTAGTAGTTATTTAAAAATAACGTCCGTGGTGGCACTACCGCGTTGTCTAAAAGGTGCTGTGAAATGCAACTGCATGTTTCAGTGCTTGGATAATGTTGACGGAACACGACAATATTGGGTTAAACATCCAGTAACCCGGCACTCACGGTACACTGGTATTTAGGCATAAGCCTTCGTTAGATGTCATAAAGATTTAAAAAAACTATTTCTTGCAAGAATTTTTTGGCAAATAGTTTTATAACCAATAATATTAAAAAAATATATTTAAAAATTTCATAATTAATTTTGAAATAAAAACCCTCGACCATTGTGCGGTCTCGTGTTTTTATTAATTTATTGTCCATTCAACTATTTTCCAAAAAAATCTTGCTTTAAATATTTTTGGGTAGTTTAATCGATAAAATTTTTAGGTCTGGTTGATATAATATATGAATAATTTTATTTTTTCATGGCTACTTTACTTAAAATAAATAGTTTTAGCTTTATTATGGTAGTCTGGTATGGAATTAAAAAAATCAATTCTTGACAGCAGAAATATTAAAAAATGATATGTGAGCTGTCATTGTATTTAGAATGTCATAATATATTAAATAATATATCGGTGGTGCCATTTAAAATTTGAAAGTAGCAGTCATTTTCCGCTTAAACCGAAAGTAATAGAAAACAGATAAATAAATTAATCAATTCATAATTATATCATATAACGATATACCCGATTTTATTTTTCTATTCTAAAAGATAAAAAGTTATAGGGAAAACCACCAGTTAGAAACACTTGGTATAAGGTTTTTCCCTTATTTTTCATTAGAGATTCACCTCTTAAAGTTTTTTGGTTAAGCTTCTGTGCTTTGTATATCAATAATAATAAAAAAGCTGTTTAACAAAAAAGTTAAAACATGTTTTAATATAACTTTGGTACATTAAAAGCAATCTTTATTTTATGGTCTATAACTTTATAAAAGACTATTTTCAGATATTATACGAACCCTGTTATTTTCGCAATTTACTCCCAAATACTTTTACAAAAAAAAAAACAAAATAACAGTAATTTCCAAATCTTTTACACCCACAGTTTACTTGACAGCCTTTTTAACACTATCTAGCTAGCAAGTGGGCGTAGGTAAGTATTAAGTCGATTTAAGTTAACTTCTTTCCATTGCCGTACATAAAATTATTTATTATTAAACTTTGCTTAAATATAAGAATTACTCTAAGAATGGATATATCATTAATAAAAATAATTTGATAGAAAAAACTATAAAAATTACAAGAAAGTTGAAAAATTCTAAAAATTTTATTTCTGCCAAATAAAAAACATATTTTTACAAAGCTTAATATAAAGTTTTAAAATAAGCTACTTTTAAGCCCATACTTAGGGAAGAGTGGGTCATAATAAATCTTTTTTAAAGTAATGCTGCTTCGATGTTTATAGGTAAAAGATTTATTTTTAAAACTATATTATAACATGAAAACCTAGTATTTAAAGAAAAACGGCATTTATTGGCGTTTATTAGGTACATAAAATTACAAGATATAGCTACTTCTCTTAAACATGGGAAATGATCCGCTGTGATTCGGTAATGTGTCACTTAGAGTCAATCTCTCGGTGACAGTGAATAGACTGGAGAAACTTAATCTAATAAAAGAATCAGTAAAAAACAAAACATTTTTATATTATGACTTATGGATTATTTTTCACTATTATACTGGATGCCACAAGATCACTGGCATGCCTAATATTTCCTTGAGAATTGTTACACGATTTTGGTCGAATATATGGTTGGATAGGAAGCAGATTTCTGATATTTTAGATTTTATGTGGTACATCTGGTTTAACCGTCAAACGTTAAAACATATATTTTCTTCGCTATTTTCAAGGTAGCGTAGTGTTTTACTATTAATATCTTAAAAACTATTATGTTTAGAGATAGGATATAATAAACAGGAAAAAATAAAAAATAAGTGTTAAGTATTAATTTAAGGCTTAAGGTAGTGTCCATTTGAACTATTATTGAAGTTCTTCACTGCCCAAAGTTACTTTCCGTGGCACTTCCGGTAATACCGGAAACTGGATTTTAACGGTAGTAAGATAAAAGGTTCATAAAATATGTGTAAAAAATTGCATTACTTCTTTTCTACAATAATTTGTTTTTTTTAAATCGATGAAAATAGCGGTGAATATGGCAATTTTTAACGCCATTTCTTTAAAAACTAAATAACATATGGGACATATATTTTTTGGAATTTCCTGTAGAAGTGATTTTTAGAACAATACATCGTGTCTTCTTAAGTTCATATCAAATTGAATACTTTATTCATTTTAAAGCCTTAAATGCAAACATCAGATATTACTTTTTGCAGTGGTATACGAGGTATGTCAAATAATATGAATTTTATTTGAAGGTAAATTACCTCTGTTGTTTTTCATATCAAAAATTTTTTATACAGAAAATATGTTTAGGATTTAAAATAGCCCTCAAATATGCAATTTTATCGTAATGTAATATCTAAAGAAAGCTTAAGAACTGTCAAAATAGCGAAGTCACAAAAACGCTTATAATGCTAAAAAGTTTTTCTTTTAAATAAACAAGTTTGCAAATTTAAATACATCTTTCTTAATAAAAATATTCGATATTATAAAAATAAAGGTAATTTCCTCTTGAGCAAAATACATATTTCATGACATATTTTGTATACCACTTTAGACCATGCAGAACTTTTTATAAAGATTGTTTTTTTCTAGAATTAACAATTCAAATGGTGCAAACCTAAGTAGACACGCTGTATATAAGGCATTCCATGTAAAATAGAAATGTTAATAACACTTTAAGACCTGATGTTCCTCATAAAATCTGAAACATTAGGAATATGCATTCTATCCAACCATTTATCCGACCAAAACCCTAAAATCATGTAATACATCTCAAGAAAATAACAGACTTGCTAGTAATTTCGTAGGCACCCGGTATAGAACCTATTATAACGTTTAAAATGGAATACTAGTCACTGTAGCTAGAACTCTTATTTTTGGTCCATCTGATATAAGGTTTAGAGCATTGGGCGTCTGTTCTTTAATGTAAAGTTCAATGTTAGTCTTTCTAACTCGATTCCCAGATACCTTTTTTACCTTTAAAACAACAGTGCACGGTGACTTAATACGAAACGATTTACTGTGACCCTCAGGCCGTAATAGAAAAAACCCATAGGGGGCGCACATAACTCTCACCATCTTGCCGCGGGGGAAGGGGGATCTTTGCAAATATCACGTAATTTTTCTTTCGCTACAAACAGGAAAAAGTTAACGAGATTTGGGCAGGAAAAATGTATCTTCTAATGCAGTTTTTTTTGGTCGAGGTCTTTTTTTTGCTAATTTATGTAAATAAAATTAATTTTGATTTGAGAAATGGTGCCATTTTAAATTATCATAAATTTCACGTAAGGTAGTGGGATGGCGAGGGGGGTTATAGCAAATTTCACTAGGAAGGAGGGGGTCCAAAAACGGGAAAAAACTCCTCACGTAAATTATAGAATAAACAAACAAAATCGTAAGTAAGATACTATAAAGAAAAGGTATTACAAACCTGCATGCATGATGGAAAATGTGTCAAACGGTGGCGAAAACGAACAAAAATAATTTATTTTACACTCTTACAATAATAGAAATACTTTATTTGCCGGCTAGTGTGTCTGACACACTCATGGTTTTCGTCATCATTTGACACATTTTCCATGATGCATTGCATGATTGAAATACCTTTCTTTATATTATAATAATCCCAAGGAAAATGAATCGAAATACTTATTTAAATTACTTTAAAAAAGGCAAAAATTAGTTATTTTTATTTATTTTTTTGTGTTAATTACAAAATAATGTATTCCTGTTTAATGAATTAATACTTCTAAAGCTAGACGTTTGATAACTCCACCCAGTCTACCCAAATGAATGATAAAATAACAACTTTTGGCTGAGCAATAGAAACCATGTTAACTAGTGTAATTATAGAACTTATTGCAAGATTTGGATAAAAGAAGATACCAATAATATAATTTTTAAACTGGAAATCCTGAAAATAATAATATTATTAACTGTTAATAATAAAAAAACACTTGAAGTCATAGGTTTTTAAATCTTCGTAGCAAGAACCATATTTTTTAAATATTCATTATACAGGGTGTTTTTAACTACGGAACGAAACTTAAGGGGGTAATTTTTTATGTCTTTTTATAAAAAAATCTTCTGATTGCATTTTTAATTGCTTAATCGGACAAAATTTTTAACTTTATAAAAAGTCACTGGCACACTTTTTTAAGCTGGTGGTCACTGGGACGCCACTGGACCTAATTTATACAAATCGGTTAGAGCGTTTTTAAGATATTCAAAAAACAATGACTTTTTTTAATTTAACGCACAGTATCTTAAAAATAAAGCAATTTCGGACATATGTTTATGGGAACTTTTTTTTATAAAAATATATAAAAAAATTACTCTCCTATGTTTTGTACCGTAGTTAGAAAACACCCTGTATTATTACGCTTCAGCCACTCTTTTATATCCTGTCCATCTTTTTTAATACCTCGTTTACATGTAGCTCACTTCCCCGGCGGTAAGCAGGGAATTAGCCAGGAAAGTGGGTAGCACAAGTTTGTAAGCATGTCGATTGTGCTTCCTACATTAATAGCATTTTAAAGGAAGTAAAAACCTCCCAAAACAGCGAAAGTGGGCTCAGCAGTGGCTGCAAGAAAACAGAACATAATAATAATGGCTATAATTTTTAAACCATGGCAAATATTAAAAAATACCGTTTCTTTAAAACTCGGGGGGATATAAATAACGTATCTTTCGAAACACCTTTTTAACCGCTTAAGCTGCACCTTCAGTCACTTTAAAATCTTCAATGGCAACACCCCTTATCTGGCACCTCTCTGGAAAGCTTACGAAAAGTGTTTTTCGTTGGGGTGAAATCAAATACTACCCCTAAATTTTAAAAAAATCATACTTTATTATTCATAAAGAATATTAGAAAATGTCCAATTAAATTAATGTAAAATTAACTAAAAACTAATAATAAATTAAAATAATACTCCCTGCAAAGCTAACCCGCCCTCAAAAAAGCTCTGGTTAGTTCTGTTGCACAAGCGCTTAAAAACAAAGACCAGTTACTATTACTTTTTTATAGACAAAATTCAGAAGGAGAACTAACCAAAGTTAACCAGAATTTTTAATGGAGGGGGTTGGGGATTATTAATTTAATTCATTATTATGTTTAAATTATTTTTTATTAATTTATTTGGACGTTTTTGATTTTTTTATTAATATTTAAGGGTAGTATTTAATTTTTCCCAACCTTTTTATGACCAACAAAAGCAATTCTCATAAGTTTTTAGAGAGGTGCCACATCAGGGGTGTTGCCATTTAAGATTTTTAATTGACGATGGTGCAGCTTAAGTGGTTGATAGAGGTGTTTCGAAAAATACGTCATTTATATTCCTCCCAGATTTTATAGAAACGGTACTTTAATTTTTTAATATTTGCCTTGATTTAGAAAATATAGCCGTTGTAAGTTTTAAAAACTCACCCTGTATGTATGTGTAAGTATGTTGGCATGGTTGTATTAAAAAGTTGCCTTAGTGAGTAAAAGTCGAGACCTCTTTTTTGCTACTTTTCTAATATTTGTTTTAAAAACAAGTATTGACTGACGAAACTCTTTAAAAATAATTAAAAGCGAAATATTATTTTCTTTTTCACTGTAAACCGTTAATGAGTACATAAACATGCTGTTGATAACTAAAAACCAGCAATAATTAATGTACAGTATAATATATATGGATACATCTGGCCTTTGGCCACGGTATGTCTGTTTCTTCTTTGTTGATGAACAAATCCATAAGTACTAAAGGTTCTTTCGATTGCGGCTGTTGACGCTGCGCTCTACTTATTTTAGAACTGGAGCAAATTCCTGCCGACCAAGAGACCCAGTTATAGTTTTTTTTACTAGAAATGACGAATTCCGTAGCAAAAATATTGCCAACTCTAATTTTGTACTGTGTGCGAGTGTTTCCATAATAAAATCTACGTGTGCAGAATACCTTGGGTGACGCCTTGTAGTTTTATGGATGAACTCTGTCGCAATTAAATTTTGAGCTTCAGGTAAATTGTGGCTGTGTTGATTTATTGAGCGAAAAAAACAATATTTTTAATATTACCTAATATTATCAAAATTAATGGTAATATTACCTCGGTAATATTACCCTTTACATCACTGCTTGTATACGAGTTAAAGTTTCTAGTATACAGCGAGCGGCGACGGGACAGCAGCGGAACATCGACGCGTTTTAATACATTGAATCCATGCCTAGTGTCACGTCGCCGTCCCGCACGGCATGTGACCGACGTGTTTTCATGACACTGACGCATTGATGTCTTGCTTCTGCCCCATCGCCGCTTGCTGTGTGGAGGAAGATTAAGAGTACTATCCTTGAAAGTCAAAGTTAGTTTGGTTCTTGAAACGCCTTATGGAAAAAAATCAAATACAAAAAATGACTAAAATCGACGAATATAATTGAGGAATAATTTGTATAAGTTTTTAAATTATCTTCTACACAAATTACATAAAATTAAACATATTTGTTTTAAGCTATACAGTTGAAACAAATAACCATTTATAATCACATTTAGATTTGCAAAGACTAAAAGCATTTTTGGGATTATTACGACCTTGCGCAATAAACAAATCCCGGGGTGTACGAACATGCGTACTTACAACCCATGGCAAAATAAAATACCGGCACACTGTTCTCTTTGTACACGGTCTTAAGCTACCGTACTTTGAACGGGACAAGCCGTTGATAAATTCTTTCCGATAATGCGCCTAGTCTGTTTAGCGTCCGCGCATCCACCCTCCGGGATGACTGGTACCAAGCGCACAAACACATTTTTTGCCCCTGAAGAGTAACTTTTGTTTCGCGCAGGTTATAGTATTAGCAATCTATCCAGATCAGTGCGAAGGACGCGTTCGCATTGGTTACTTTCGGCGTTATGGTAGGCATGCACGTCACAAAATATGACTTTAATCAACTTATTTTCCTTTTTTCACAAGCACTTTTTCTAACTTAGGCATAAAAATAGAAAAAAAAGACAGAACGTAGAACGTAGAACGTATTACTAGACATACGGTCTAAACTCAAGGTTGTGTGTTAGACAAAGAAAATCGTCTTAATTCGCAAGCTTATCTTCTTGTTGGATATTTAATCTCGTACTTGACTTGTAAAATTGATAGTAAGAAAACAATAATTTTACTGAATGCTATCGAAAAGGTAACTATCATTTGTATTTTTTTTATATTACTTATTATAGTTATTTATATTTCTTGCTACTAACATGCCTATAAAAACCTACTTTGACACTCCACCGTAGTTCATATTTTGTCCGTCTCTGCAGTCACACTCATAGCGAATATCGACCCACCTACTTTACCAATAATTAAGACTGTGTTTCAACCTTTGCGTAACCTAATATTTGTTGAAAATCTTAGTTTTCCCAAGTCCCTGTAAATCTAAGGGTATTTTCTTATTAGCTTCCATATTTAAACTAACTTCTTCCGTCATATAAGATAGGGTTGGTAAAGAAAAATCTTAAGTATGGCACTAAGTACTTTTTTAAATATGATAGTTTAGTTGTAGGCCTGTAAACTTTAATAACTTGATTTTACATTTTGCTTGTGTTACAATGTTTTTTTTTTAATATGATTTGTTTTTTTCTTTAAAACTTTTTATCTCTAATTATGAATGCTTAAAGAGATTAAAAAAGAAAAAAGAAAGTGGTTACCTTACTTTATAAAAATATACTTTAAATAAATGGGACTGCCTCAAAAAAATATTGAGTCAGAATATTAAAAATTTGTATAACACAGAGTGAATTAAAATTTTCCTAAAAAAATAGAAATATAAATAGGAGGCCATTTGCTATATAAAAATTTGTTGTATTATTAGAAATAACCGATGCATGGGTAGTTTTTATTAACTTTTTACCCACCCAGTATAAATGGATATCCATATATCCAATCATAAAAGTTCGCATAAAATAAACAACATTTTTTTCACAACTTTTTATTTTTTTAATCTTATTTACGTTGTTTATCTGGTTTTATCATTATAATCAATTGTCACTGTTTGTCAAGTATTTCTATTTTTTTTTGAACTGTCACTTTTTCAAATTTTGCTTTAAATAGGAAGTTGTAAAAGTTATCTTTAAAAATTTAATTAGATATGGAACATAATAAAATTGGTTACAAAAATTTAAAATACTTTGTCTCAACTAAAATTTTACATATAATATAACCAATCAATTCTAAGAACCTTTTTTTTATTCCGGTCTTTGTAGAATCATTAAAAATAAAGGCGGATTTTTTTGCTCTATTTTCACATTTTTGGTATTTTTGGGGTATTAAAGGCAACCCATATTCCTAAATAAAACTGACTTAGCGATATTAAAATATTGAGACCGTAGTAAAAAAATGTAACTTACTTGTGTTAGGGTTTTTTAGGCTATGTGTTGTTTATTAAAGTATTAAATAATAACTCAACATGGACAGTTTAATATTTTTATTAAATTGTTGCACTAGTAAAAACAAAAACAACAATAAAAATGACAAGATAATAAGATAAAACTAGGCAAGAATATGGAAAGATTATTCTATAGAGCTCTCTGAGAATCAGGAAGTAATTCTATGTATCTGTAACTCGCAATTTTAACCAGGTCGTGGGGGATAATGAGATCTTGTCCTATTAACTCAGATAGTCTGTGAGGCACTTGCACGAGCAAGGAATACTCTGCAAGTGCTACTCTGTGCATTATCCATACCAGTGCCATAACCGTGTTGCGAGTTTCGTCCTTTTGGACTCATCAGAAGCACCTAACCTAAATCTTTTGGAATCAACACCAATTCGCAGAAGAGTGATGAATGGTTTACATATCTTGGGTCCTAATAAACATGCTTACGCATTTTCTTTTGGGGTCCGGGGCTTTGAAACACGGATGTTCGTTATGACCGTTTTTGCCAGGAGCTAATTCTGGCCATTTAGTTCTGGTTTCGCTAAACAAAGGGCATCGGATCCTGTCCGAGAAGGCTCCGAAAGCTAGCTGTTTTGTGTCCTCGCGACAGTCCAGCTAGGCTGCCTCTAAACGAGATCTGTGCTGTCATAACAACCAACTAATAGCTTTATCTAAGCTTACTAATCATTACCCAAACCCGGTGTGCAGTAGGGGAGTCGGAAAAAGTAATGAATTATTTAACAAGCGTGCGTCAGGCGATGTTTTCAAATGATTTGGGACAAGCGCCTCTGATGAGTCCAAGAAGACGAAACGCGCAACACGGTTATGGCACTGATGAGAATAATGCACAGAGTAGCAAATACAGAGTATGCCTTGCTCCGGCAAGTGCCTTACGGTCTATCTGGAAAAACAGACCAAGATCCCATTAACCCCACGACCAGCTGGCAGATACGTAGAATGGCCCCCTATTACTTGAAGAGCTTTACAGAACAATCTCGCGTTTCCGCGTTTTGTCACACTTTTTTAAATATTTGCATTGTTATCTTTTATTACAGTTTTGACACCTTATAACTCAGGGTTTTTTAAACTTTTGCAGTCACTGACCCCTTTACAGAATGTTTTAGCTCCATAGACCCCTGTAAAAAAATAATAAGAAAAGGAAACAGACGCTTTTTCGAAATATGTATTATATTAAAAATCACTTTTTGTTAAGTAGTTTAATTCCACATAATAACAGAATTAGTTAAATATTGCCAGTACTAAGTTAATAAGAAGGATGCTGCTGCTTGGCCTTAAAAAGTATGTTAAATTGTGAATTAGCATCTAACAAGGCAAGCCGCATGTTATCTGCTGCAATCGACAGTTTTTAGGATTTCTTTAGATTTTATGTCAATTGGGTCATCTTTAATAAGATTTTCATCACTGATATTACCCATATCAATTAAAAATAGACCACGCACACATGTTTCTTTGTCAATCTGTGCTGAACTAAAGTAACCTCCAAATAACATCTGCAATGTTTCCAGATGCCTTGACACTTATTTTTGAACGATTTTAATAATGTTTTCTTGTGTAAGCAACTCTTTCAATATAGGATAATTCGCAAAGTTACCTGCTTCCACCATCAGTATCCAAAGAGGCAAGGGTAATCTTAAAGTTTAACTGAGCTACCGCGGACCCCCGACCTATAACCCACGGACCCCCACATAAGAAACCCTTACCTTATACAGGTGTGGAAAATCTTCATTCGCCTTTTGCAATTCCCCAAGTGGAAAAGAGAGTATTTCTGAATATACTGAATCACATAAGTTCGACTGAAACAGACGATGCGATGTTGTCGATGCACACGTACTCCCCTATTAGGACACCTGGTGCCGACGGTTTTCGTTTTGCGTATCAAGAACTTGCAGCGTTCGGGTATTGAACAATGTTGCCAGAGACTTTTTTCGGGGATTTTTGATAACAAGGTAAAACGGGATTTTTAAAGTAAAAAACGGGGATTTTTAACGATTTGGAAGTACAAAACATTTTTAAAGGTACGTTTTGATCTTACTTTTATTGCTTGATATTTACGTCAGATAAAAATTCTGACTAGTGTAAACAATCAAAAATTTATATCAGACAACATTTTTGACCGTGTACACAGCTAGAATTTCTATCTGACATAAATATCATGAAATTAATGTCAGTTGTAAACAAATCATTACTTTTACTTACTTTTTACTTAAAATTCTCGATTTTTACGTAAACCTTTTTTTTTTGGTTGTCAATTTCTTTGGCGTAGAAAATACATTTTTTGACTATTAAAAGGCGGCCCTCAAATGTGGCTTTAAATCACAGGGATTTTTTCTAAAGTATCCCAAAAAAGTGATTTTTTTGAACCACGTGGGGGATTTTTATCGTAACCCACCTGGCCACACTGATGGTATTCAGTAGCATGGTAAAAGTTAGAAGCATAATTCTTTTTGCCATTTGGGTTTTAACAAAAAAAAAAGAAGTAAATTTAAATAAAATATTCTCTAAAGAAATAAAAAGAACATAAAAGTATTTCTAACGGAAATGTTTATACAATGTGGAAACTCTTTTTAAAATCTTATTATTATGGTTCTGAAAGAGACCACAATTTTTAGCAAGACAATATTTCAATTTATTAAATTCGGTTCTCTTTGGTTTTCAAGCATTTGAGGTGATATGCTACCGGGTGGTGCAAGGCACTGCGGGACGGAAATTTTTAAAAAAGGGCGAAAATGCAGCAATATCACAGACTTGTCGTTTCTTAGTTAATGGAGGTGCAAGTGGCACCTCATCATTACACATGCACTTCCTACAATTTCGTTAACAGCCGATGGTTTCAAACTTTTATAATAATTTCAAAAGTTGTACTTTTCGCTGGTACAAGACCAAACCTATAATGCAAACCTCCTAATTATTTCTTCTGCTAAATTACCAGCATAGTACTACTTAATAATTTGAACTTTTTGTCAACGATATTGACCAAAACTTTAAAAAATCTAAATTAAGCAGGATCAGCAGCAGTTTGCAACACAGCAAACGACTTGCCAGTAAAAATAAATTTTAAAGGATTCTAGTCGACCCGACTCCGAAAAAAATCTGTCCCCAAACCTAGTTCAAAAAGCCCTAAATTGATATTTTTATGTTTCCTGAAAGTCCTTAAATTTTAAAAACTAAATGTACATTATACAATTACATTCTAAAGTCACAAAAATAAAGTAAAAAAGGTTTAATAACATTTTTATTACTATTATTATTTTAATTTTACCCCGAAAGTTAAGGCAAGTCGGCAACCCTGTACTCGACATCTACGTACCGCAGTCGCTCTCGTCTGGATTTCGTCTCCTGCTACGGCACAAAAGAGTGGGGCTGTAATTACAGTGGGCGGAAACATATTGCCGAAGAGAAGGGAGATTCCTAAATCACATGAGTTCGACTGAAACAGAATGAGGTGTTTCCCCTCCCGTTCCCCTTGCTTTCTCCCCCACCACTGCGCCAACGCGCTCGCTTTGTTTATGGTTGATCGAGCTCGAGGCTCGAGCACGCAGTTGCTTCTTTGCACGCATGGAGGATGTTACTGCTTCACATATTTTGATAAAAAAATTTACGTAACTATTAAATATTTTGGTATTTGATGAATTTATTGCTTTAAATGCATCAAATACTGCCATTTTTAAGAGCTTTTTTTTGCCGTTTGGGGCTAAACAAAATTAAAAGCAATTCCGAAAGAAAGAATAAACAAATAATTTTAAAAATAAAAATATAATTCTAAAGAAAAAATTAAAGAACATAAAAGTATTTCTAAAAAATTTCTTATAAAAACTTTAATACTTTTTAAAATCTTAGTTTATAAGGTTCTCAAAGAGACCACCATTTTGTGCAAGACAATATCCCAACCTGTTATAGAATTCGGTTCTTGTGTTTTCAAGTATTTCAGGTGTTATTCCTATAAGAACCTGACTAATTTTTTGGCGGAGCTCATCTAAGTCATTTGCACGTTCATGACGATGCCTATAAATTTGTTGCTTAACATGTCCCCAAAGAAAAAAATCATTTGGTGCCAGATCTGGTGATCTAGGAGGCCATTTTATGGTACCTCTTCCGCTGATTATACGATTTGGAAACGTGACTCCCAAAAATTGTTGAACTTCCCTGGCGTTATGAGCCGGACAACCATCCTGTTGATACCAAATATCTTCAAAATTGACATTGAGAGCCTGAACAGCTGGAATAACCTGATTTCTCAAAAGATTCAAGTATTTGTTGGCATTTAAATTTCCCTCAATAAAAAAAGGGCCAATAATATTATCGCCCAAAATGCCAGCCCACACGTTGACCTTTTGAGGGTATTGTGTTCTGAGAGGGATAGTGATGTGCTTGTTTTCTATCGAGTAACCTACAGCGATAGAAGGGTTGTGATGACCATGCAAGGGAAATGATGATTCATCAGTAAAGAGAATATTTTTGATAAATGTGTCATTAGCATTGGCTCTCTCCATCATATCCTCACAAAACACCATACGTTTTTCATAGTCTTCAGGAAAAACCTCTTGGCTAGATTGCAATTTATAGCAATGGTATTTGTTTCGTTTCAGAATATTCCTAACTGTTCGAGATTCAATATCAAGTTCTTCAGAAATTTTGGTACTATTACAAGGAAAATTAATTTCGGCTAAACTGCAAACAGCAGTCTCACGGACTTGCCGTTCCTCGGTTAATGGAGGTGCAGGCGGCACCTCATCATTACACATGCATTTCCTACAATTTTGTAAACAGCCGCTGGTTTCAAACTTACTTATAATTTTTAAAATTGTACTTTTAACAGGCACAGGACCTCCTTCAAATAAAAATGCAAATCTCCCGATTATTTCTTCTGCTGAATTACCAGCATAGTACCACTTAATAATTTGAACTCTTTGTTCAACGGTATAAACCAACATTTTAAAAAGAAAGCGCCGTAGTTTATAGTTTGCGGTACCCCAAACAGCTTGCAAATGAGCTCTGTCAAACGCTCGGGCCCGGCGACGGCACGTTGATGTGCCCCACTACTGCAGGAAAGTGGGCGTATACATACATATGGCATCATTGCATTTGAAAAATGGGGGAATATCTTATTTTCCGTTACTTTCTATCTTAAGGCAAGATCGCTTTCTCTTTTTCCACTTGTTAATACCAATGGTTCGATAACGATTTTCCAGACCTGTATATAACATGGTTTAAAAATCGCAGAACCGAAAATATATATTTCTTTATTGTTACTCGAAATTAAATTGAATAACGTATCGATCGATGAAGAAAATTCGTTACCAAAGGTATTAGATCTTAATAAATAAGCGGTGATAAATATACAGGGTTTTTCGTAACTACGGCACGACACTTAAACAAGCTGTGATTTTTTAAATCATTTATAAGATAAAGGTAATAAACTTAACTGGCTTTATTTCGGATATACAGGGTGTTAAAGTTTAAAAAAGGTCGTTTTTTAAAAATATTTTGAAAACCATTTAGCCGATTAAGATGAAATTTGGTACACCTATTTAATTTATTAAGCCACTTGTAAAAGCCTACCTGGATTAAGATTATTGGGTCCAGTGGCGTCTCAGTGGGCACCACAACTAATATTATTGAAAAGACAGTGGCGTATTTTTTTCGCAATATTATTGGCTAGGGTGTCCACTGAAACGCCACTGAAGCCAATTATCATAATCTGTTTTAAGAATAACAACGTTTTTTTTACTTTAATGCCCTGTATCTTTGAAATTAGGCAAGTCCGGACATATGGAA
This sequence comes from Listronotus bonariensis, assembly GCA_014170235.1. NCBI lineage: Eukaryota > Metazoa > Arthropoda > Insecta > Coleoptera > Curculionidae > Listronotus > Listronotus bonariensis. The sequence goes on from JACEGR010000546.1 coordinate 82,614, forward strand.
CGCGGAAACGCTCTGTATAATCTAGCGATAATTTAATTAAATATAATAAAATTAGTTTAACGCAAAATTTAAATGAAAAGTTGTCTAATTACGTTATCCAATTTAACAGATAAAGCTAATGGAAAAAATTACATTTAAATTTATTGCAGTATAAATTAACTAAGCACGAAATATTCCTGTTGCTCTAAATATTTATTACTGTAAAGCTCTGACAGTTCATATTTATAAGCTATTTTCTTTATGTATAGGCTATAAATAAGACATTTTCTCGAATAAAAGTTACTATAATTTTATTTCTAAATTATTATTATTTGAGTGACTCCTGAGATATGCAAATAGAAACAATTTTTTTCAGGTACTACGGTAAGCACAAAGTGCACACGGGTTATTAATCTCTACCAACCCCAGATTAGCTAACCAAGAAAATTAAAAACCGTTATAAAAATGAAAAAAAACATTTTGGTATTGGTCACCAGACTTTTATCGAAAATGTTAATTAAATATGTCTTTAAATAAAAATTATTGTCGCCCTCACAGAATCAAAAGAAAAATATATCTAAACTAATATTAAAAGAGTAATTAATTTTGAATAGGTATGTTGTACATTGACTACACACGAAGATTTTTTAAAAAATGAGACCTTTTAAGTCGTTAATAATTTAAAAAAACTTTAAGATTAAATACCATTTAAAATATAAATTGGGCATGAAAAAAACAAATAAACATCAAAACTCAAGGAAAATGAACAGGGAAACTTTATTTTAAAGGGAACACCCTGTATATTATATCACCATTAAAAGGGTATTTTAAATAGCTTTACAAAAATAAACACATTTGATATATCTATCTTTAATAGTTTCGGAAATATAGCCATTTAAATCTGGATATAATTTTCTTTAGATCTACAGTCTCAGCTTAGTGCCGTAGGTAGGTATAATGGAAATTTTATCTACTATTTTTCAGATTTAAGTTTTTCATGGTTTTTTAAAGATTTATTCTTAGAATATTTCTTTTTGTGTACAGCAATTTTGTAATAAATGTATGTAAAATGTAGTTCATTTACATTGGTATTTCTTGTGTTTCAATAAAATGCTATTTACAATGCTTATCAATGACTTCTCCTTGATTTTCGAGGGACAAGTCGAAAAGATTATATAAAACAAAACATTTGTAATGCTTTCCAGCTAGCTATAAGGTTATTGATCAAATTCTGTTAATTTTCTTTTTTTTTCCAGAAAATTTAACCCATCTTCAAAATATCAGTCCGACAGGTACATAATCTCCCGATTTGGTCCATATTATTATAATGGCAAAGTTCATGTGACATGTTCCGTTAGCCTAGCGTTTCTCAACCTGTGTGGCACGCCCCCTAGGGAGAATAAAATATTAATGAGGGGCACGAGCATACATAAAAAACACTAACAACATTGAATTATTTACTTAAAAGAACGAAAACCAAAATTCTGACATAATCAAAAATTAAATAGATATTACCACAGATATAGTAGGCTCACTAAGAAACAGACCAGGGTTTCTCAAAACCTAATTAAAAATAAGTTTAAAAATATTAATTGTTAATATTAATAATAATTATTAGTGACTTCTTTGGGCCTGTTTTGCCGAGCAAAAGCTTGTCAAAACAAGATTTCATATCTAAAAATAAAGCCTTTTGTTTTTATATTAAGCACAATGTATATTTTTTGGGCTTTAAGCCACCGCTGAAAATTCTGTTTTGCAAAGCTAGAATATTAAAAATAATAGTAACAGACGAAACTTTCTGGCTTCCAGTGCTTTAGTTTTTGACCAAATTTGTGTAAGAGGGAGGGCGGTACAAATAATTATTAGCGATACGTTAGTTTCAATCCGTTTCGTTAAACTTATCAATACAGCACACGTATTCGCATCGCGATCGGTAAATCTAGATATTGGTACGTCAAGATAAGAAAAAAACATTCATAACCTTAATTTGATTAATTAATTGACAAGTCAGTTAAAAGCCAAAAGTTATAAACGTTGGATCCAAAAATGCATCCATCATTAAATTAAACACGTATTAAAGAGCAGTTGAACAACACTAAAGTTACGAAAAACCGTTGGAAAAAGTGTTAGGCGTCTGTTTAACACTTGTTAGGTTGGGAAACAACCCTAAACAAAACTATTTTAGTTGGTTACATAAAAAAATTAAATTACGTTACGTAAGTACGCTTTTAAGCCGTGCGTGCTTTTAACCTTTTTGATCGCCAAAGTATTGTCTCTTGTTTCATATACGGTTAGTTATAAGTGTGCATATTTGTAATGTTGCTTTTGGTCTCTAATGAATTTTATGATTGTTCTTTTTTGTAATATTTATATTTAAGTTAATGTATTTAGATTAAACAATCCCTATAATAAGCTATTATAAATTAGTTGGGATTATAAAGTAAATCAATAAAATAACAAATATTATCAGGACTAATTACATATACAAATGTTCAGTAGTTTGGTATTTTAACAAATTTAAATTACAAAAATAAAAACAAAAAAGCTTTTTTAAAAAATAATATCTTAATTAACAATTTTTTTTAACAATACCCTTTAATACCGTGGATCTTGTGACTAATTAGAGGTAATTGAGCAAAAACGTTTATTTATTTTTTTTAAGATTTTTTTTAAATCTTTGGACAAACCACGAAGGCTAAAAGCCTAAATACTAATGTACCGTGGGTGTCTTAAGCAAGGTAAGAGGGAGTTTGTGGACAGGTTCCACAATCTAGAAACTCTAGGGATAAAAGAACGGACAAAGTGGGTGACTTTAAATTACATATCAGTTTATGTAGAACAAAAATTATGATGACCAGTATAATTTATTTAAAAAAAATATGTTTTTTTATTAAGCAAAATTAAATAGCTCATTTAAATTCTATTGCATTTATAATTCAAATTAAATAATAAATCAATCAAAATTGACAGCGCATTTAAAATATGAGTCACATTTAAGGGTTAAATAAAAATAGATTTATACCTAAGTTTTGGCAATGTTAAATAATAAATATTTTAATACGAATAGCTGGAACCAATAAAAAATAATTTTTAAATTGCTTATGAACTTTATTCTCAGATAAATATATCACGATTTAACTAAAGAGTAACACCAATTTGGTTTTTGAAAAAAAAGAAAGCGTTCTTACAAGAATATTCTTAAAGAAATACTCTTAAAAAGTTATATTTTTTTATGCTCTGGTTAGTTCACTGAATTTTTAAAGATTATTTGTTTTGAATAGACTATGGATATTATTTAACTATGTAAAAGCTCAAAAGTTTGTAGCTAGAGTCATGATTCGGTTGGAGAGTCTGCTATTATGTACATTTTAATAAAAACAATATACAACGTGGAAAGCTTTATTTGTATTTTTTTAAACAATTTTTGAATATTTTGTTTAAATGCTATCTTCCAGAAAACAAATAAATTTTAAAATACTTTATTATATAGCTAAACATTTTTTACTATTTTTTTTATTTTCCTGCGTATGATACCTAATAGGTGTATCATTTACCAGTTAATTTTGTTTTTTCAAAAGTAATGTCAAACTCTAAACTGTCAATCAGTCGTTGTATTTTTTAATAAAAAATTTTATCACATTTTTAGCCAGTTTAGCAGCACGTTTTTTGATAAAGTGTTTACCCCTTTTTTTAATGCACTATTTACCACATTTTTGAGACGCAACTATTAGCCCAGTTCACGTTTTGGCGTCTCGTTAGGATTTTATTTTATTGGAATAAAATAATTTCAACCGAGAGCTAATGATTCTGTGTTTAGAGTTTGAAACATCCCTTGTAATGTAAGTGATTTTAAATTAATTTTTTTATTAATTTATTTCTTTTAAAATTATCTTAACTATTTTTATATTATGCAAGGACATAGTGGTTCTTTATAGTATATAAAAGGTTTAATTTAAAATGTAAATTTTTTTTTCTAAAAAGAAGCCAAATATTATTTTGTTTAATTTTTTTGTCCCTTTTTTAAAATATATATAATATATATGCAAATAAAAAAAATTGACCAAAAGATATTTTTATGATTTGACTCACCTACAAAAAATTACAAAACAAAAATTATTTATTTTTGTTTTTAGAAATGTTGCGTATTTTGTAAGCCTGATTTTTATGCAAAAATATTTAATTACATCTCTTGTTGGCACATATTTAACCTCTTAGCCATCATAATTGATAAATACCTACATAAAACTTTTTTCTTACAATTTTAAAACAAATAACAAAAACAAAATATATATTTTACTCCCAAACTCAAAAAAAAATAATGTCAAGGAAGCCTCAAATGCGCCCTTTTTGTTAAAACAAAGCACGTTTTATTTTTGGGTATAAGCGCAAAGGCACGACTAAAATTTTAAATATGCATTTGTTCTTTGATACGTGTCTCGAAGATGTAAGTTATAAATTTACAGCCCCCTAACTCTTTTATTTTTTGTCGTCCAAAATAAACGAATACACTAGTATATTTGGTAAATTATATAGTTATTTAATCAGAAGTCGGATTGTTATTATAATGTATGATGTACACAGTGTGACAAAAAATGTATTTTTTTTAAAGGTTACCCTATACAGGCTGTTACAAATTCAAGGGCTGCCATTAGGGTCTCGGAAACGGTAAGAAATACAGAGTTGGTTAATTTGGGGTAAAGTTGCGCCTTTTATGCTTAATAATATTCTGTTTTAAAAATTTAAAAGTTTGCAGCTGTTCCAGAATTATACACAAAAAACAAAATTTAACTAAACAATTTTTATTTTTTTCTAAGTTTATTTAGAGAGGTATTTAAAATAGATGACACATTATTATTGCCACTTTTTTTGTTCTACAAAATATTGGCATTAAGTTTGGAATCCGATTTCGTCTTTAAGCCGTCATCACCTCCTGGGATTTTTTATGGGCGGAATATTTGGTTTTTACTTCAATAAACTCGTATTTTAATTTCAAATCCAATTATTTCTTATTCACATTTATGTGACGTTTCGACCTGAAAAACCACCATTCACTATTTTACCATTAAAAAATATTTATTATTTTAAAACGTTTGGCGAAATTTCTGTTCGCAGATAAGTATGTGGATCCATTTTTTTATGACAGGCTACGATAAAGTTAAAAAGCCGCTTAATTAAATAAAATGCTTTATTTTACGCATTATTAAATGTACGTAAATTACATTTGGTCTTGTGGCTTGTCATTGAATTATAAAATAAAAATATTTAAAAAAATCATAATGAGCAGTAATAAAAGAAAGAGGTTTATTTATCTGCAACAGAAATTTTTGGATGTCTTTTGGGTCGAAACGTCGCATAAAAGTAAAGTGTAATATGTCGTTGGATTAGGAATTAAAATACAAGTCTATTAAGACACAAACCAAATATTTTGCCCATTTAAAAAAACAAAATTGATAATGATGGCTCAAAGACGAGACGTCGGAGCCTAAATTTAATAGCATCATTTTGTGAACAGAAAAGGTGGCAATAATAATGTGTCAATATATTTAATTAGGCTCGAAAAAAAAAACTGTTTCGCAAAAATTCGTTTTTCAAATAATTCGGAATTGACTGAATTTTTAAAATTTTTAAAATATATTCTATATGCAGAATATTGTATCTGTATCTGTATCTCTTACCGTCTCCGAAATCATAATTGTGGTCCTCGAATTTGTAACAGCCTGTATTTTATTTCACCTTTAAAAGGTTATTTTGAAAAACTTTAAATAAAATACCAAATTTGATATATCTATCTTTATTAGTTTAGAAAATATGGCCCTCCAAATCTGAAGAATAGTTTTTAGTTTTCATTAGAAACGTAATAAATAATATTCTCTAACTTTTTTATGTTTTAACATATAAAAGTAATTAAATTACTATTTTGTCGGTTAATTTATTAGTATCCGTGTTTTTACTCGAATACTTGTATTATTTAATACATACAGAGTAGGACAAAGAGTATAAATTTGTTCAATTTTAAATAAAACCTTTGATTAATTCACTATCAAAAAGAGAGAAAGAGAAAGAGAGATGTATTGAATTAAAATTTACACTTATTCTTCAGATGACCATATTTTCAAAAAAAATAAAGATGGATAACTCAAATGTAATATTTTTAAAGCTCTTTAAACGATCTTCTGGTAAGTAATATAATATATGTGTCCCATTAAAAAATCTTACTTTTTATTGTACCCTATATATCTTAAGAGATATTAAAAATCCATTTACTGATATGGAAACTACAGAATCAACGTAACAAACAAAGAATATGAGAAGCTTCAAATCAAAACGCAGTTTTTGATAAAGCAAAATTTTTAGAATACCTCACTATTTTTAATGCGCTTTTTGTATTACTGAATTTTAAAAAGTTTTTTAATCGAAATATATTATATTTATGCATTTTTAATTTAATATATTCCAATTAAAAACTTTATACCTATAAATAATAAAACACGAAGTAAAAATTGTGAGGTGTTCTTAAAATTCCGTTATATCAAAAATTGCGTTTTGATTTGGAGCTCCTCATATATCAAATGTAGTATTTTTTTAAAGCTCTTTAAAAGCTTTTTAAATACAACGATCTTACGCAATTTATTTTACTTAAAAAGTTTATCGTTTGCGAGATACAAGGTGTAAAGTACTTTTTAAATATTTTAAATATTAATAAAACCTTTTCTAAGAAATTTGATATAAGAAGTATTTTTAAAGTAAGGAGTCCAAAATACCTTTGCATTTCTTTACGCTCTATTTAGGCCACCCGGGTTTCTCTAAAGGACCTATACAAATTGTTACAGGTGTCCCAGTAAAAAAATTAATGGAAAATTTGACACCCTATATTTTGCAAATCTACAACATTTCGACTAAGGTAAATTGCATTAGATCGTTGTATTTTGGCCCAATGAGTTTGTGGTAGCATTTTGTACCGATGGCCTAGATAAAGCATGAATGAATGCAATGGCAAACTTTGGTAAGGAATAAAATGTTTAATCTAAAATATCTCAGACACGGTTGCTTGTGGCAATATTTATCAGGTATATCCTTTTTATTTAAAAAATATGGAAGAATAAACATTGTATACTAAAATTATAATATACCGCGGCCAAAAAAGGTATGACACTTTGAATCTAAGCAAAGGGCTGCAGGTGGCTTTCTTTACATTTTACGACCAAAACATTAGCGTATTTCGATTTCCCACTCTAAAAACCTTTTAATACTAAGTTTTAAGAAAAAAATGTCTTTTAATAAATAAAAATATTTAAAAATAGCCAAAATAAAATAAAAACTTTGACACCCTGTATCTCGCAAAACAATCAATTATTCGTTAGACCCTTGTATTTTGGTACAAAGAATTTGTGGTAGCTTTTTGAACAGACCTTTTGAAAGAGTATGGGGTGTTTCATTAAAAAAATATACTTTTTATTGTACACTATATATCTTAAGAGATCAGATTACACAAATCTTATAACTGAATCAAAAACTACAGAATTAACCAAACAAACTAATATTTTTATTTATTTTTTACAACTAAAAATAAAAATATTAGGGCAGTGTAATTAATATCTTAATACCAGGTACATTTATATTAAAAAAGTGCTGCTGAAAGCAGTGCCTATTTCACTTATTCAGAGTATTCAGTAATCCTACCAACAAACTATAAGAGGCGATTTTAAATTGAAATTGAAAATAATACGTTATATTATTAAACAACGTAATATTGAAGATTGTACAGGGTGTCCCATTTGGGTTGAAACTGCGGGGTATCTCAGTTATTAATAAAGATATAACCTTGCGGTTCTTGCGAACCTAAACTGCTTTTTTAAAACGAATGATGAGATAAACAAAGCCGTCATACCATCTTAGTTTCTGATATACAGGGCGATTTTAAAAATAGAATTTTTAGGTACCCCTTTTTTCTTAGTTGACTGATATTCATCATAGTCAGAATGTTTTCAATTATTATTGTTTTTGAAGCATTGACCAACGCTGTTTTTTTTGAGAAACCTTGTATATTTATCAAAAAATTAATTTGCCTTTTACAAACTTTTAAAAAATATGTATAAAATAATGGAGGTTTATTTTAATAAACAACGACAAAATTTCTAATTTTCATAATTTTTTGATAGACTTGGTTATTGTAGTAACGTTTACCTTGCGCTTTTCACAATTGGATCTTGCTAATTGACCTATTAATGGATTTTTAAAAAGCCTTAATCTAAGTGAGAAGCACTTTCTTAAGCAAATTTACTAATTGGTAAAGAGGTGATATTCAAAATATATTTTTTAAATTATTGTTAGTATTCACATTTTGTTCATATTTGATTAGGAAATAGGAAAGAAATTAGAAACCAGAGTTTAACAAAAAAAAATGTATTGCATTGGTTGAAAATGTGAGTAATCATAATTACTTAATAGGTGTGATTTAAATTAAAAATTCACAAAATATATTATTTTAACAAAAATAAAAAATAATAATTAGCTTTTTGTCCATTAATAATTTTGGAAAAAGTCGTCCATTTTTCTCAAAGAGACCTCTTAATATGATAAGTAAATAGTATAAGACAAACTCGAAGTCTGGGTCTCAGTCAGATAACATATATTTTTAAGACAAACGTTACACGTGTTTCGCCCTCTCGAGCATCATCAGACCTACCATAAATAGAAAAAACCTAATATATGCCAATAAAACAAATAAACTTAAATTACCTTTGAAACAATAAGACATTATCTAAACATAATATAATTTAAAACACAGCACACTACATATTAAAAGGACAACAATGAATGAGGTTAGATCCATGGACAAAATATTATAAAATAAAACAAAAATTAAAATTAAAAAGTTTTACGCCAACCGGATTCGAACCCACAACCTTAAGATAAGTTCGAACCTCTACCATTAAACCATCAAAGCTTATGAATTACCAGTCTTGTAAGTTATTGAAGACTAAATTTGACTCGAAATTGAAAACGTCATTGACGCACTTTAAGACTGGGCTCTTCTTAGCTCTGGTAATTTCCATCTTCTCAAGAAGGTCCAATTTCTTGCTTTTCTGACACTCGTGCAAAATCTTTACATTTCCTATGGCTAAAAATGTGTGCCCTGATTCTAGTAAATGGTTGGCAAAGGCTGATTTTGTGTTCGAGATGTCAGAGTCTTTGTACTTATTATAAAGGTTAAGGTGTTCATGTACCCTAGTAAATATTCTTCTACCAGACTGCCCCACGTAAATAGCAGAGCAGTCTCCACAGTTTAGCGAATAAACGCCTGATTTGGATAGCCGATCCGTCCTGTCTGTTAATTTAACTAGATGTTTTTTGATTGTTTTAAAGGCAATGGAGATGTCTAACTGTTTAAAGAACTTGGCAAACTGCAAAGATATATTCCCGAAGAATGTTAAAACTTTAAATTTATTTACATTGGACCCCCTGGGTAGATTCTAGGAAAGGAGAGTCTGAACTTATTTACAAATCTATAATAAATTTTATTGATTAAATGCTTGGGAAATCCATTATAAAAAGCAATTTGTCTTATAATGTTTAATTCTTTATTAAAAGCATCGTTAGCAAGTGGAAATTTGAACAGGCGATAAAACATAGAATTGAAAGCTAGAAATTTGTGTTGATAAGGAGAATTAGAAGAAAATTGAATTATATTATCGGTGGAGGAAGATTTTCTGTAGACCTCAAAACGAATTCTGTTATTATTACGTATTAATAAAAGGTCTAAAAGGGTAGCGTATTATTAACTTCTTTCTCCAACGTAAATTGTATTTTGGGATGCAATGAATTACCAAAATTTAAAAACTGGGACAATTCCTGATCATTACCATTCCACACGATGCAAATATCATCTACGTATCTTTTATATGCTATTAAATATCTGGAAAACGAGCTTTTCATAATTTTATTTTCCAGATTCCTCATAAAAACCTCGCTTAGAAATGGCGAAAGGCAAGAACCCATTGCAAATCCCGCTTTTTGTTTAAAATATTCTCCATTGAATTTAAAGAAATTTTGGTCCAGAACAGTAGATAATAAAAGAATAAGATTTGAAATTATTATTTTGGAAGTGAAGTTTTTCTAGTAAGTTTTTCACTAAACCGATGCACTCTGAAGGAGGTACACTGGGAAAAAGATTTTTACGTCTAATGAAATTAGCGTAGCGTCCTGTGGAATGTCAATGTTCTTTAGGAAATCTGCAAACGCCACAGAGTTTTTGTGGCATAAACGCTTTGAAAACCCGTTACGTCTCTAAGGACATCATTCAACCAAGATGACAGTTTATATACTGGGGAATCTACGAAGGATACTACCGGTCTAATTGGGATACCTTCCTTATGTACTTTTGGAAGTCCGTAAAGTAAAGGAGTTCTCGGGTTCATGGGATATAAACGACCCTTGGAAGTTTGGAAGTATTTCAACGTTAACAAACATTGGTCAAGAACATTTTTAACCCTGGTGAAGAATGAATTAGTGGGATCTTTATGGACACTGAAAATCGTCAGATTCCAGGAAGTTCATTACCTTATCTACATAATCCTTTCTTTTCATAATTACCAAGCAGGACCCCTTATCAGCCTTAGTTACAATAAGGTCATTATAGGCGATTTTATCTTGTAAAGATTTTAGATGTGCTTTATTAAAATTACTGTATGTTTTTTCTTTCACATTTAGAGTTCAAGAAAGTAATATATTTATCTTGTAATGATTTTAGATGTGCTTTATCATCTAAATTCTTTACAAGATATAATCGCCTATAATGACCTTATTGTAACTAAAGCTCATAAGGAGTCCTGCTTGGTAATTATGAAAAGAAAGGATTATGTAGATAAGGTAATGAACTTCCTGGAATCTGACGATTTTCAGAGTATCCATAAAGATCCCACTAATTTATTCTTCACCGGGGTTAAAAATGTTCTTGACCAATGTTTGTTAACGTTGGAATACTTCCAAACTTCCAAGGGTCGTTTATGAACCCGAGAACTCCTTTACTTTACGGACTTCCAAAAGTACATAAGGAAGGTATCCCAATTAGACCGGTAGTATCCTTCCTAGATTCCCCAGTATATAAACTGTCATCTTGGTTGAATGATGTCCTTAGAGACGTAACGGGTTTTCAAAGCGTTTATGCCACAAAAACTCTGTGGCGTTTGCAGATTTTCTAAAGAACATTAACATTCCACAGGACGCTATGCTAATTTCGTTAGACGTAAAAATCTTTTTTCCAGTGTACCTCCCTCAGAGTGCATCGGTTTAGTGAAAAACTTACTAGAAAAACTTCACTTCCAAAAAGAATAATTTCCAATCTTGTTCTCTTACTATCTACTGTTCTGGACCAAAATTTCTTATAAATTCAATGGAGAATATTTTTAAAAAGCGGGATTGGTAATGGGTTCTTGCCTTTGCCATTTCTAAGCTGAAATTTTTATAAACAATCTGGAAAATAAAATTATGAAAAGCTCGTTTTCCAGATATTTAATAGCATATAAAGATACGTAGACGATATTTGCATCGTGTGGAATTGCAATGATCAGGAATTGTCCCAGTTTTTAGAATTCTGTTAATTTATTGCATCCCAAAAATACAATTTACGTTGCAGAAAAAGTTAATAATACGCTACCCTTTTTAGACCTTTTAATAATACGTAATAATAACAGAATTCGATTTTGAGGTCTACAGAAAATCTTCCTCCACCGATAATATAATTTAATTTTCTTCTAATTCTCCTTATCAACACAAATTTGCACCTTTCAATTCTATGTTTTATCGCCTGTTCACATTTTCATCTTGCTAAAGATGCTTTTAATAAAGAATTGTATTATTATAAAACAAATTGCTTTTTATAATGGATTTCCCAAGCATTTAATCAATAAAATTTATTATAAATTTGTAAATAAGTTCAGACTCTCTCTCCTAGAATCTACCCAGGAGGTCCAATGTAAAATAAATTTAAAGTTTTAACATTCTTCGGGAATATATCTTTGCAGTTTGCCAAGTTCTTTAAACAGTTAGACATCTCCATTGCCTTTAAAACAATCAATTCTCTCAAAAAAATCTAGTTAAATTAACTGACAGGATCCAAATCAGGCGTTTATTCGCTAAACTGTGGAGAGTGCTCTGCTATTTACGTAGGGCAGTCTGGTAGAAGAACATCTACTAGGGTACATGAACACCTTAGCCTTCTATAATAAGTACAAAAGACTCTGATATCTCGAACACAAAATCAGCCTTTGCCAACCACTTACTAGAATCAGGGCACACATTTCCAGCCATAGGAAATGTAAAGATTTTGCACGAGTGTCAGAAAAGCAAGAAATTGGATCTTCTTGAGAAGATGGAAATTACCAGAGCTAAGAAAAGCCCAGTCTTAAAGTGCGTCAATAACGTTTTCAATTTCGAACCAAATTTAGTCTTCAATAACTCAAGACTGGTAATTCGTAAGCTTGTTTTAATGGTAGAGGTTCGGACTTGAAATCTGAAGGTTGTGGGTTCGAACCCGGTTGGCGTAAAACTTTCAATTTTAATTTTTGTTTTATTTTATAATTTTTGCCCATGGATCTAACCTCATTCATTGTTGTAATTTTATAATATGTAGTGTGCTGTGTTTTAAATTATATTATGTTTGGATAATGTCTTATTGTGTCAAAGGTAATTTAAGTTTATTTGTTTTACTGGCATATATTAGGTTTTTTCTATTTATTATAGGTCTGATGATGCTCGAGAGGGCGAAACACGTATAACGTTTGTCTTAAAAATATATGTTATCTGACTGAGACCCCGACTTCGAGTTTGTCTTATACTTTTTACTTATCATTAATAATTTTTCTGAAGAAATTGCTTTCTACCTAAATTTAAATAATAAGAAAAAACCATTAATAGGTTGATTAGCAAAATCTAATTTTTAAAATCGTAACGGAAACCCTACTACAATAATGAAGTTAATCAAAATACTATTTACTCATTTTTAAATGTACATTCTACTACTGCATTCTACCTAAAAAGTTATAACCTTTTTAATACGTTATTAGTCAACTGAGATACATAGACGTTACTAGCCATTGCACCTGAAGGGGGCCTAGTGGGTGCCTGGCAACTCTCTGGGAGGGCCGGATGCCGCTAAAATATTATATGTATACATATACCATATGGGTAAATTTTTCTCTGAAGGGGCCGGCTTCCCCAGGTTCCCCCGTAGTTACGCCGATGCTGAGATACCAGGGATAACTGAAAATTATATATTTTCAAAATTGCCTTGTAGTTAAAAAACAAAAATAACTATGACTGCTTTGTTTATGTCATCATTCGGTTTACTAAAAAATAGCCCAGGTTCGCGGAAACCGCAAGTTTTTATCTTTAATAATAACTGAGATACCCCGCAGTTTTAACTAAAATGGGACAAGCTGCAACTTTTTAAAACTAGCCCCCTTAAATTTAAAATAGTACTACGTTTAAAAAGCACATAGGTAAGTAATTACATGTTTGGTATTTTTATTTTTGTTATATATATAATATGCACACTAAAATGTGTTTATTTTTACAAACTCTATTTATACAAATAAAACATATAATAATATCAAAATTTTCTAAATAATTTATTTTATTTTTCGCGGTCATTTTAGTTAGCAACGGTGTAATAATGCACGCTACATTAAAACATTAGAAATCCATTATTTTTAGGTCGATATAATACTCTTTTCACCACAATATAACCTATATTAAAAATATTTTTTTGCCAATAAAACTCGTGGTATTAGCACTAAGCCATCGATATTAGTAGTACAAGATCCGGCTGCATTAATGAAGCCCTCGCCCTTTTTTATAATGAAATAATTTTTTAACAATAAAAGTTAATAATAAATACATTCCCGGGGTTGGCCAACCATATCCTGGACTGATATAGTGTAAATAATAATTTAAAAAATACATCGGTATTCATGTTTAATTATTTTTTATTTATTTAAATGAAAAGTTTATAGTATGTAAATGATTCCACAACAGAGTTAGCTTTTAAAATCCTAGACTAAGTTAGGGTTAACGCGATTAAAAGTTTCAAGATATTAGGGTAATTTAAAAAAAAAAATCTTTTCTAAATCCTCTTTTAGTTTTTAACAAATTTGATTTCTTGAATATTTTTTCGTAAATAAATAGAAACCAATCATTAGCTTAATACCGTTATGTAGCCTTGAAACTTTAAATTGCGCCAATCCTAACTGAGCCCATGCTTTTAAAAGCTAACCTTATACCATTGGATTCGAAATAAAAAAATTGTAATTACGTGTGTGATTAAAAAAACTAAAAAATTACGGTAAATACATACCCTTAAGTTTGCTGTTTATACCTGGTTGGCAGGTATTAGGCCCAAGAAAAAGTTAGCCAATCCTGTTGTGGCATTATCTACATACTTTAAACTTTTCATTTATATAATTAAAAAAAAATTGTAACGGTATTCCTGACATTTTTTTAATTTTTAATTATTTATTTATAACTTTTATTGTTTAAACAATATTTCTTTATAAAAAAGAATAAAAACCATCTATATAGCTGGATCTTAGACTATAAGGTTGTTTATGAAATACATAATTCAAATATATTAATAGGTACATAAGAAAAAGTAGAAGACCTTCTAATGTATGTGATTAATTTAAACAAAGAATAATAACGTAGATTCTATAGAATCCTTAATTATCTATAACATGTGGAGCTCTATAAATTACTCAACCGTTATTGGCAATTAAGTATTGATGTACTGGCCATAGATAACAAAACTGTGTTTTCTACGTTTTTACACAGCAAAGTATGTTATCAGCAACAAGACGAATGATGCGGCTATATGGACCCAATAAACAATGGGTCTATTGAAACACTATTAAAAACCACTGATGTATTTGAATATAAAAGGCTGATGTTGACTGTGCTTGTAGATGTTTAAAAATAGCGCCCCAAACAATGCGATATTTTTATTCTTTGTCTCACGAAGGCTTAGGCCTAAATACCAAAGTACATGAGTGCCGGGTTATTGGATGTTTAACCCATTTTTTAACCCTGTTTCGTCAACGTTACCTAAGCACCGAAACATACACTTTTTAGATTACGCGGTAGTGCAACCACGGACGTTATTTTTAAAATAACTACTACCTAGAATTTGGCAGAGCACTACACAGACGCTTTGCCATTACCATCTGTGAGGTGACGAGCTATTAAAAATCCATGGAGGGAACCGGAAGACGCGTGCCGTTTTATTACGTAATGTATAATTAATTAAATAAAAAAGTTGCCCTTGAAAAAATACTCGAATTAAAACATTTAAATGTAATTTTAATTGAAGTTACGGTCATTATTTTTAAAAGCTGATTATGGGACGGCAATGCAAAAAGGCTAACATAAATAATTAAAACAAATTATATGAGCCCAAAAATGGGCATCGGAGTTGGATTAGTATCAAAAAATATATATTTTTCATTACATTTACTTCTAACAGAATTTTTACATTTGGCCTGGAAAACATTAAATTAACTTTAAAAATGTATCTTTGAGAAATAATATTTAAAATATTTTTAATACCGAATGGAGTGGGACTTTATTTTAAATCTGTTCCTTCTTGTTTTCTTCTAGCAAGACACTGCGTACAAATTGTTTTCATGACGTTTGCACAATGGTTGTTTATACTTTTCACAACAATTTAATGTCTTATTATCTTTTTGTCGGAGACAAATAATACATCTGCTCGATATACATATTCCTTAAAACTACGTTACGTTAGGAGGCACCTGAAGTTTAAATTGACCCCCACACGGAGGGAAAGTAAGTTTTTAAATAAATGGTGTTGTTTTTTTAAGTGTTTTTTGTTATAAGCATATATCTAACGAGGTTTTAGGAAGGTACCCAGAGATTTTTTTATAATTGTAAAAAAAAAATTAAGTTATAATCAAAATTGACAAAGCTGGGGGTGAATTTGACCCCGCGCACCTGTCTATGGTTAATTGAGAAGGGAATATCTGTATTTTTTAAGCTGACTTGTACCATTTGGGTAATAAATTATGAGTTTATTTTTATGTTTGTTAAATTTAAAACCAGTATTTTTCCACGAAAAGGATTTATACCTATTAAAACTTTGGTTGTAATTGAAATTTGCTTCGTATTTTTAACTTAAATGGGAGTAACCACAAATGATAGTGTCTAGGCTCGTATCTACTTCTAAAACAGCACTAACCAGAACAAAATATTATTTGGAAAAATTGTTTATAATTAAGAATTATTTACAAAGAGAAAATCCTAATTATTAATTAGTTGTTTATAATTAAAAATGATAAAAAAGTCCCTTAAGAATAATGTTTTACGTGGTAAACCGATATTCATTTACAAGCTCTAGAAGTTGTTCGAATAATGACTTAACTTTGGCAACATCCTGTATATGTAGTTAAATATATGCAAGACCTACACTGCACAAATCTAATTTTGACATTACTGCACTGTTAATATAAAGCCCAAACCCCTAAAGAGTATTTTAAACCTGACCAAACTACAAACAGTATGGTAATTTAATTCTCTTAGGTGTAAATTGTTTCCAGTTTCTCGGTTTAAGTCTCAAATATCCGAATTTCACTATGTTATTAATACGATTATGAAGGGTAAGTTGACCATTTAGTAATACTTTTAGTAGGGTAAAGTGAAAAAAAATTAGCCTTGGGGTGAAATTTGTCACTTATAGAACAAGAAAGTTTTTGAAAAAAATGTTGGTCTTAACATTTTAAAGCATCTGGCAGTAAGCAAATATGACCATTTCAAAAGCAACACTTACCCTTGTGATTAAAAGAAGCTTGTCACCTTTTTTACTAACTACAATAAAAGTGATAATTTTATAAACTTTTACTTGTTATTAATTTTCAAAATTAGTAGACCATCTTAAGATTCTAAGTAATACAGTGGTATTAAAATAGCGATTCTTTTAATTCCCTTGGGTGTGTGTTGTGACAAATTCCACCCCGAGGCTAAGAAAAATAAAATTAAAATCTATTTCGCTTCAACCTAAGCCTTATATCTATGTAATCGACTGAAGCAGTGAAAACTACACATAAGCACTTTATATCAATAAAACTTAAGCTCGATAAAATTAAATTTGATTATATTTTAATCGAATTTGTTTTATTCTAGAACCATTTTAAAATCAAAGTCTAGGTGAAAAAAAACTTGTTTATATAGAAGTTTTTTTCATCTTCCTTTTGTAAACTATGCATAAAACACCACCAAGTTATATTTTCCTTATAATTTATGCAAATAAATATTGTATCAGAACTTAAAAAGTTTATTGCTTAAAAACCTGCAATAACCTTTTTAACAGAACTTTCATAATCTTCTACCTTACATAAAAAGTTGCCTTATGCGTTAAACTTAGTACAGCAAATTTGATTCAAAAATTTTAAGTTATAACCCAACTATTTTAAGGGGGTACTCTAGTGTTCAAATAAAAAAATAATCGATTTCTACAGTTCTACTTGATCGATTTATTTAAAGTTATTTGAGATTCGTCCTAATAGATTTGTCTAGGTCCGGAACTAGCCGCATCACCAAATTTCAATTTTTACAATTTTATTAAAAATCGAAATAGTCAAAAAACGTAGTACAAAAAGTGTTTTTTTTTCAAATAGCCACCATTTTATGAAAAAAAATTTAACTTTTCCGTAGTGCCCGACATAGTAACATTACTTACTTAATCATATTTTTTGTAAGATTGCCAGGAGGACTGGAATCATGGCATGGTCACGTGCCAAGTTTTAGTGAGGCCCCTTCATTAGCTGCTAATTTTAAAGTTTTTAACTGATTTTATTATTTTTATGTATTTTTGTAATTTTAATTTCTAACTATTTAAAAAATTAAAAGTAAAAATACTGACTGCGTCTTTTTAAGGCACTTTAAAAGTCACCTTAAATCCATGCGTCTACACCAGAATACCCCTTTAAATGAAAAAAATATATCGCTATTGCAAAATTGTGGTTGTCGCTCATATAAAACTGACCTTTATTATGTTTTGTTTTTGGCTTTTTATCTCTATCTTTCTACAGATGCATTGGGAAATCCAAATTTAAATTATATTTCGTCAAAAAATTATTTAAAAAAATGTGCTAATGGTTTATAGGTTGTCTTAAAAAAATTGTCGTGGGAAAGTTTGGTTAAATGAATCCAGATAATTTGCTACCAACTAAAAAATGCGTTAGGAAAATTTTTAAGTAGTTTCTTTAACTAAAAATTAATAATTGGCTTATTTATTAACATTTAGACTTAAAACTGCATAAATACATCAATAAATTCTTTATTAATTCTATTGTCTTTCATATTATATCATTTATTTGAACAACGTTTCGGACAGTACTATCACTGGCCGTTTTTAAGTGTAAACTAATCTAGTTCCTTAAGCTACTGAGTTTATATACTGTAGGGAAGACTGTTCATACGTGATGGAGTTGGATGCGGTCAAACATAAGGTTGTTTAGACAGGACGACGGCATAAGTGCGCTTTAAAAGTGAATTCCAAATGTTTGGTATTTTCACAGTTGGTTTGCTAAAGATATTAAAATTATTTTTAAAGAAAACGGCTTCCTTAAATTTTGGCTTTTTCCAATGTGGTTCCCTGTGATTTTTTTGCCTCTCTGTGTGTACACAGATAAGTTTATACTTAAAAACGGACAGAGATAGTACTGCCTGAAACGTTGTGTGGATAAATAAAACAAGGACAATGAAATTTAGAAACATTTTTTTAATACTAATAATAATGCATTGTCTGCCACGTTTAGACATTTATTAAAGAATTGTTTATTTGACGCCACCGAAGTGTATGGAGTGTTATGGAAGCTTTCACACGATAATCGGCGAGCTCTCGTAAGGTCTATATAATTTCTTTTTAATAAGAATTCTGATTTAAAAGGGTTAATTTTTTTTTATTATAACAAGTCAGCAATCAAGGCTAAAATAGTTTAGCTCATTAGGTAAAATGTTATTATAAAACGCGATAAGAAGAAATTTTTGTAACGCATACCGTATTAAATTGAATAAAATGAGCTTAAAAATGTTTGAATAAGGTTTAATTTTTTGCAAAATGCTGCATTTTTTATTTTTATTCAAGATTTATATAAGTATATAGGGTAACTTCAGAAGAGGATACCACCTGGTCTTTGTTTTTTTAACCATTTTTTTCCGAGTTTATTGCACCAGGTTCGCAAATTCTTTTTGCCCGTTCTGTAAGTCTTTTAATAATACCGGGGACCCCTGGCGTTTCCAGGAGTTTATCGGATACCGTGTACATGTGGCAGGGTGTATATCGGAATGACCAAGAGATCGATCAACACAAGAATTAAAGAACATAAAGCTAACTGCCGTCTGGGACAGACTGACAAATCAGCCGTAGCGGAGCACACTTTTCAGGCACCGAGCACCACATGAAATTTAAAAATACCCAGGTTCTTGCTAATACCTCATCCTACCATGCCAGACTGTACAGGGAAGCCATAGAGATACACAAACATATCAACAACTTCAACAAAACAGAAGAATCGATAAAGATCAATAAAACGTGGATACCAATTCTCAAAACTACCAAAAATAGCACCACGGCAGGAGCAACAACTGCGCAACGACCAACCGGAACTGGCCCGGCCCACCCAAGCCGTCTATAAATACTCGCTGCGTCCGCGTCGGTACACAGTAGTACGCAAATAGTCTACTAGAAGCCTTCTGGGGATGCCAATCACTGGCGTTGGCGAAACGTCGGCCGAATAGCCCAAAAACCTAAGTTTAGCCTTTGTCAACCTCAAATTTTATTAAAGTTGCCTGGATAGACAATTACTTAATAGATCATATTTGTACATTTAAATATTAAAATGTATTTTGATTATACAGGGTGTCGAAGAAACAATAATAAACTTAGAAGAAGTTAAATCTCCAAAACTTATTTTAAATGGGACTTTCTGTCATTTCTTTGATTATTAAATCAGTAAATCAGGCCTTTTAATACCTATACCTACATTGCCTTTATGTTGCCCTATACGTAGGTCAAGTAGATTTTGCAATATTTTAAATTCAGTATATTTTAAGTAAATTTTAGTTTTGAGGTATATTGTGGTAGCAGGTGGAAATAATCCGAAACAAAATAGTCATATTGCTGTTGAGTTTTTTTAACAAAAGTCATCTGATATGGTTAATCGGTAATAGACGATGAAAATGGCATCACGCAGTTCAGTGCTTATACTAAGGCATGGTATAAGGTCAAATCCATAAACAATGCCAAATTTTTTAAAAAGGATAAAAACCAAGCCTACTGGCATCTCTGAATGTATAACTTAACATCGACCTTACCAATGCACTAGCTTTTAGGATGAATTCACAAAAGTCCTCAGGATCATCAAGTGCTGTCAATAACAATATTATTTATAAAGGGTTTTCCATTTTGAACAAAAATAAAGCAAATTATTAAATTATATTGCAATGGCTGTAGTTTTATTTTAAAGCATATTTAATGACATAGGGTTTTAAAAACTACATCAGCCAAATAACCGCCGTGGTTTTGCTGAGTCATTCGAATCCTAGAGATTCAAATTTCGATGATATTCTGGCACAAATTTGGCTCAATCTCACCAGTGGTGCGAGTTATGTTGGCCTTTAGGACGGCAATCGTTTGTGGTTTTTCCGCATATACTCGAGATTTGATATAGCCCCACAGGAAGAAATCCAACGGAGTTAAATCGACGAAATTACTCTGCAGGACAATCGTGAGTACCTTAAATTAAACGCAGTGCATGGAACGTTTGGTGAACCGAATACCGATGTTGATAATAAGTTTTAACGATTTCTATGCGTTGTTTAATCGTGTAGCGTTCCATAGTAAAATGTCACTACTGACTGAGTACTTCGCCAAAATTTAACGGCTGGATCATTATTGCCTTGGGCATGCGCTGTTTTCAAACATCGAGCGTTAAAAATGAAAAACTCTTTATTTGATTGCTGGAAGAAGTCGCCAATCTCAGTATTAAAGACATGAACGGTCCCTACTTAGTTCATAAAGCGCAAAAGAAAATGGAGAGAGATCGAACCCGTGCTGCCTGCAAGGAGTATCTACGACAATATGCATGGATTATTAAATCCGGCCCTTGTCCATGACGAGAAAGGCCTTATACTGCTTAATCTAGATTTAAACAATCTTAGGTAAGCAAAATGAAAACAGGCTGGAGTTGTCTGCCCCAAAATAATAATTCCACCAAAAACGCATGTGTTGCCTGTTCATAGGGGAGGCGTGCCAAAAGGAGAAAGACCGAATGCCCTTAAGCTGCCTTTTCTCTAGGCATGATCTTCTCAATAAGATTTAGCCTATGTACGTAAAAGATCCCGCCAAGATCGCGGAAAATGTTGTCGAGGATATCCCTTAGGAGTAGGCCTGTATGTGTAAAGGTTTGTGTCTGCATTTTTGGTACGTTATGTAGGTACTTATCATCTAATAAGTAAAACAGCAAAAAAACTTTAAAATAAACAATAAAACAGGGTGGACATTTAAAAACGCTTAGAGCTTATTTTGGGCACTCCAGGTTATTTAAGAAAAAAGTTCGGACACGTCAATTTTTTATTTTGGGCTAAATTTCTTTTGCCACTTTTATCCCCTTAACTGCAAACCTCCAACAAGGGTGAGACCACCCCAAAAATCTTAAATAGAAAGAGGGGTCGAGTAATTTTATTTTATTGGCCTCTCTACCCTGTTTACAACTGCCAAGTTTGTAGTTTCTGCTATTATTTCTGTTGATATGGCAGCTTTTCTATTTTTTTAATGTACAATATTAAATTACCTGTAAATGAAAGCTCTTTTAAATTTAAGGCGATATGATAAGGGTTAAACAATCTTTAAAATAATATATTAAATATTCTTTCTTCTTGCCCTTAAATTTTAGGGGTAAATTACACCGTCCCCAAAAAGATTCATTGATATGTTCCACTCTCTAACACACATTACGGGGCATGTATTTGGTATTGTATAAAGTGCCTATGCAAAGCAATATTTTATAAAATACCGGTATACACAGGTAACATAAATTATAAACATTAACTGTGCACAGGGATTTTTAAAACAGTTAGTTCTAAATGTTGTTTTAATTAATTTACACAATTGTATTGTTTAAGGAAATGACAAAAATTTAAATGTGATTTTTAAAAAAACATGCTATGACAATAACACCGGGAATTTCATTAAGGGTAGATAGGTAGCATATCTCAGGAAGTAATAGTCGTAAGCCATTAAAAAAATCTTAAAAAATCGACTAATAAAAACCGCCGGGACTTATTTTCTCTTTCCTAACTATATCGCTAGAGAGCGTAACAGCTATATTGGTGTATAAAAATAATTTTTTTTGGAAATTACCCAGTATAAGTTAAAAAACAACATTACAATATTAAAATGCTGCATTGCTATTAGGATTATGTATTTTTGGTTTATTACTTTTTTTGTAGGGTGTAAAATAAGGGTTAAAGCGAAAGGTAAAGTTTTACTGGTTGTAAGGCTCATAATTTTGGTTTGTCTGGACAGGATTTAACAAACTTAGTTTTGTTTTAAAGAGGAACCGTTGCTTACTAAGAAATAAATCAAGACTAGCCATATTGTCGTTTGTTCGTCTCGCTAGAGAGTTTTACGAGTTTAGAGTTTTTTAAATATTTTCTTTAAAATTTCAGATGGACTGCTATAGCTATTTTAATAAAACGAAAACCTAATTAAATTATTAACAAAAAATTTAAAAACCGCATATCAGTATTTTTATTTTTTTAAATTTATTGTAAAAAATATTTTTTACTTAATTCGTGGAAAAAACAATACAATGTTTTTAATAATTGTATTCAGGCAAGCCATGGCAAAACAAACATATTTTGAAACTCTATTGTGCTTATAATGTCATCAATAATAATCAGGAAAGTAGCCATAATATTAATAATATTAATAATATTGATAATATTAATAATAGAATTTTTAGAAGTAATGAGGACATTATCACTACCGAGGCGACCAACAAGAACGTTTACTCTTTTATTAATATCTATTTAAAATTACCCAGGTTTTGCAAATCCATTTAATAATTTCAACATTGTTAAAATGGTATTATTGTTTTAGATTGTTACTCTTTTACTACGTCTTAAAGTTCTAAAAATCAAAATTTAAAATAAAGAAGGCCCAAAAATGGCACACTTTTTTTAAACGTTTGTAAATACCCTTGTTGGTCTTCTAAATACTCTCAATGCGGTTATTATTTATGTTAATTCTGTTAATATAATAAATACCATTATTCTTATTTCATGGCAGCTTAATTATTATTAATAAAATAATAGTTATAGGACGTTTGATCATAAAAATTTAAAAATTCAATTGTTTTTTCAACGGATTTATAAAAACGTTGTTTTTGCAATAATTTTTTACCGAATCACGATATTAGTATGCAGGTTTTGGATTTTTTGTTTGTAAATTAATTAAAGATTTCGTTTTTAACAAAATAATTACGGCATTCCATTTAAAATTACAAAGAAAATTAAAAAAATAAACTAAACTCGTTAGGCTGCGCTTTTTAGTGGAAACAACAAACGGCAATATGACTAGATTCTTTAAAACAAAAAGCGTTTTAACCAGTAAAAGTTTACCCTTCCGTACTGATAAAAATTTTTAAAATACCTGCTGGGCGCCATTCTGGTAAACAAAAATTAAACGAAAAGGGGGTTTTGAGGCATATTGTTTCAAAGCTTCTGTACAAGTACTTTATAACCCTAGAATATAATGTTAATACCTTTACCTACTACGAGATGGTCGTACTCTAAAAATTATTTAAACACTAACTTTGCATGCTTATATTTCCAAAAATAAAAAAGTAAGATATTTAATATGGTATTTTCTTAAAGCTTATATCTTTTTAAAGATAATATAATACACAAGAAGTTTAATCTAAAAAAAACTTTTAAAAAAATATCACAATAATTATTATTTCCAACTATTTAATTGACCTGTTTAAAAAGTAAAAGATGGCGAGGTAGAGGAGGGGGTTGAGGCATAAAAAAATGGTAAAAAACAGAACTAACAGTATATAAAAATATTACAAATTTCTTACACATGTATTTCAACATTTTCCAGTCTGGAAAAAATAGCATCTGGCAGAGCAAAACCTGTAGCAAGAAGCCATATCATTACAGCACTGAACACCGTAAGGGGTTTTGTCTGAAACAAAAAAGTAAGTAGTTTTAAAGCCTTAAAACTTAATTAAAATATACAATATATCGAAAATATTAAATAAAAATATATAGAAGGTTGCTTTAATGATGATCTTTTTTGACACTTAAGCTAGATTTATAAATGACGTTTCTGTTTCCGTTTGCCGTTTGACGTTTTCGGTTCGGAGATAAAACAACAACTTTCCATTTGTCAATTTATACTGTCCGTTTTCCGATTCCATATACCATATCAGAAACCGAAACGTCAAATGGCGACCGGTGACGGAAACGTTAATCTATAAATTTAGCTAGAACCTCAATTATTTAAAATTGATAATAACAACCATCCAAATTAAATATTTTGTTGTTTTTTTATTATTTAACTTTAGTTTTAATTTAGCTTTAAATTATATAAAATTAGTCAGCGGGTCAAAACACACGAGTCGGCGAGCCGCGACTGCTTAGTGCCGCAGCAGTTGCGCGACCCACAGTGGTAAGTCCTTAAGAAAAAAAGTAAGATTTAACACTCTTTGAAAATAATATAGTTAATATTATATTTCAAGGATTAATCCCTGTATTTGAAAATGAGGGGGAAAAACAAAAATTTTATAAGGTGGATAAAAAAACATAAAATAACTTTATATCAGATGATTCTTTGCACTTAAGGTTTGTAGTTTACTTCTAAAGTTTTAAATTTTTTTGTTTAAATGTCTAGTAATACTTCTGGTAAGTAACTTTAAACACATATACTTATTAAAAAAAACTTAAGTGCAAAATAGAGTCCTGAATCAATGTCTTAAATTATGTTATTTTTTCCTTCAAATAATAATTTCTGTAGTTCAGTGATACATTTCTCAAATAGCCCAAAAGGCCATAGCTTAGCATTTTTTTAGAGACATACCTATCAGTTAGAAGTGGAGATCTTTTTGAGACCTGGATTTCCTCTCCTAAATCTTAACGATGTGTTGATGTTTATAAAAAAAACTGATGAATTTTTTTAATGTTGATAATTATTTGGAAGTCGCTTAAAACAGTTTTAATCAGGTTGCTTAATTTTATTGTTTAAAAATCAAAGATAACAATAAGACGAGATATTTTCTTAAAAGAGAACAAAAAGTGGCTGGAAGCAGAACATTACCTATTTAATTCTTTAAAATCGTTCAGTAATCAACCCGGCAGTTCTGAAGATTGTAAGTCTAGTGGTAAATGGGGTCGCCCCTCTAGATAAAGTATATAAAGCTGAATCCACATTATCTCCAAAACATGCTTTAGGGTTATATTATGACTTGAACCTATCAGAACGTAAATATATTATTTTAGAAGTATTGGTAATTTCCTGTACAAAAACGGGCATTCAAGTTGGTATAAAGTTAAACAATGTAGAAATAGGCCTTCCCCAAAAACTATGGAAGTCACTGAATCTGTAGCAGAAGTCAAAAAAAGGATTTTTATTTAAAATAGTATTCTAATACAATTCCACACTTAATTTAACGTACCAAGCCCTTAAGGGAACTTATCGGTGCTTTAAATGAACCATAACTTTTGTATATCCGAAATGAAACAGAGATGTCTACGAAAGAAAAGTTGGAAATTATACAATAATTAAAAAGGAAAGATAATTAAAAATAACAATAATAAAATTAAACAGGATCGAGTCTATAAGATTAAAATATACTTCAGAAGGCGTAAACAGAGTGTCTCAGTTAGGTAGGTTTTTACATTAATATTTATTCTGACATAGTTCTTAACTATTTTCTTAAATATTGCTATATTTGTTATTTCACATACTGTAAGAGGCAAATAATTATACAATTTTATACCAGCAAAAGCTATAAAAAAATTTATACGCAGAACTATTTGCCATTGGAAGTGCAAGGTTTTCTTTAACATTTGATTTGGTAGAGTAGGTACATGTTATCAGCTCACGTTTTGTTTTTGCGACCTTAATAAAATGTAATACTGAACTTATATAGGCCCCGAATATCAAACACATCCAATTCTTTAAATAGAAGTTCTGATAAAAATAGTCTCAATTTGTTGTTTACAAATTTCAATATTTGTTTTTAAATAATGACTAGAGGATATATTGTAGTCGTATACGCTCCCCCCTCACACAGGAAGGCCATAACTTATAACCGATTCTACCAGGGGAAATTAATTTTAATTGTTTTAAGTATAGAAACTGGCAAAGTTGATAAGATTTATATATAGGTTTACGCAATTTATTAACTATCATTTTAATATGTTCATTCCATTTTAGGAAATTATCTATTATTGTTCTCAAGTATTTAACACTTTTTACTCGCTCTATATGTTCCTTTCAACTATTACATATACCAATATTACATCTTACTTGATACTATTACTATGCATTACAATAATGCATAGTAATAGTATCAAGATGTGGCTGACTTTGTGATGTAAGTAAAAAGTAATACATTTTGTTTTAGAAGTGTTAAGAGTTAGTAAATTATGTTCTAACCATCGATCTAATTTAAACCTACAAAAGTTACTTAATTTGACTACTAATAGTATTTTAAAAACTATTACAGATTTATCTTTCCTATATGAAAATTCTAATTTATTATTAACTTGTAATGATGGCTTTAATGGCAGTTCAGGTCACAGTACATACAAACAAAAATTTCAGCACTCTAATATGGCAGATGAATATATCTTTTTATCGCCATGCCTTTAAATTTAGCCGATAATGAAACACAAAAATACTGTGTTCTAACCCACGACCTTCTTCGACTTTTTTGTGGGTTAATCAAATTTCTTTTTGTGAAAGAAACTTTAGCACTGAACATTGAAAAAATCTTTAAAATTTTAAAAGCACCATTAATGGAAAAAAGACTATTTTTTCTTATCAAATACCAATGTTAAATGACACATCTATTAGTCTAAAGCAGATAGTACAAAAACTTGTTTATTTGCGGGGCCACTCCAAAACAAATAAATTTAAGTTTAATTGAAAAAAGCCCATTTCCCCAGATAATTTTGACTTACCTGGCTTTACTTTATATGTGGATCCGGAGTTTTGAATGCTTGTTGCAGATATTATATAGGCTACCATTAAAGTTAAGGTGGCAGGTAAAAGGTTCAGCAAAAGGCTATTTTTCAACGCAACAGCATATGCAATTGGAGTTTAAAAATAAAATGAAACTAATTGTGGACAAAGCTAAGCCTGACCACAAATCTAGAAATGATAGGGATACGCCCAAAAAGTTCTTTATCAATAGGAAATTCTCCTCTTCGATAACCGGATTTGACAAAAAATTAATAAAAAAACTATAATTTTTTGAACAGTTTGCTTTATTTAAAAAATTAATTTAGTAAATTTTAAACAACTTCTAAATAAAATAAAAAATGTATGTCTAAATCTATACGAATGGTATTATATACCCAACCGCGTTCATAGCTACTAGTTCATGGCATTGACATTATAAAGAACTTTGATTTACAAATAGGGCAACTATCGGAGGACGCTTTAGAAGTCCGTTATAAAAAAATAAGGAAAATTAGATTTAATCATACTAGAAAATCGCCAAAGATCAATACAAATACAGATTTAATAGACCAAATATTATTAACTTCTGATATCTATATAGCATCCTTAGGAACAACCACTTCTCGATGTACAGACTTAAGTGGCATCGGATCGTATATTAGTACTGATAATTTGCAGACCTCCAGTTCTCCGCTTAATTTTGGTTTTGTTTTGCTCTGTATATCTTTTTTATTGTGACAGAATATTACAAAATGGTTTATTTTAATTGAAAAATACAATTTTGGCCCAAATTGTTTTATTACTTTAGTGTAATTATTTTTGTCCCGTTCCGCCTATTACTCCAAGCACTGTGCGATCGGTCGTCTGTTTTGTAATACACTAATACCACAAAGGGTCGCAGAATCGGCTCGCCGACTTCTTTGTTTTGCACCGCTTTGTGGTAGGGAAGCCCAAGAGACACACAAAAAGGATAGGTTAATTACATGCCAAACAGTGTATATTTCACCAATCTCACAATTTGAGAGTGACGTAAAGGAAACAGAGGGCTACAAAAAATAACGTTATTTTGACATTTTCGAGCGTAGCTTTCTTTTTATTAAAAAAAAATAATATAGGGATAACGAAAAATATATAATCCTATACGATCTAAACGATTTTTATAAGCCAAAATAATAACCGTATTTTTATGACATTTAAAATCTATAGGCACTTCCCCCACCGATAAAAAGGTATACATTATATAACATTTTTTTCTTCTTATTTAAGCTTTGCAATCCAATGACGCTCGAGTATATACAGAAAATAATTTAGCGACCCAATTTTAATAAGAGTCAGTACAACCTATGATTTTTCCGTGCATTTCTTTAACGTCTACCCTTATTTATTTTTTTAAAAGGGTTAATTAAAAGTATTTAGTCTAATGCATAAATACTAGCTATATTTTAAAGTGGCATTGACACATGAAAATTGCAAGAATGCTGCTGGGCGCCATCTTAGGAAAACAAATAAGTACAAAGGAGGTTCTTGTGGTCATCATTTTATAAAGCACCTGACGAGTACTTTGTAACCCGAAAATATAAAGTTCATACCTTAAACAAGTATAAAATGGTGGTAATCTAAAAATAACCCAAAAAACCTGATTTGGATTAACATATTTTTGAAAGTAATAAAGTTAAATTTAAGTAATGAGGTATTTTCCTTAAGATTTTTTAAAGATCTTTTTAATGGTGATATAATATATAAGAAGCTTTTTAAAAAATATTTTCTTTTTGTCCTTTCTGTATATTATTACCAGTATAAGTATTGAAAATATCCGTAAAAAGCTTTGGGAAAATATCAAATTTCGTATAATTTACTTCTCTAGTTTTGAATATATGATCATTTTTATTAGTAGGGGTATCACGACACTTGATTCAAATTAATTGAGGAAGTCAATGAGCTCTCCATAAATTCAGCCACGGGATTCGATCCACTTTACCTTTAACAAATTTCGTTTTTCTGTCTAATTTTGACAAAGTCATTTGATTTACTAGGGAGAAATAAAATCTTCATCCTTCATAGTTGTTTTGAAAATACAGGTAGAAAGATGTTATCATTGTTATTAAATTATGTTTAATGTAACTTAAAGGATCGTAATAAATCAACATCAAAACGGACAAATAACCATATTAAAACAATACTCCGGGGGTAGCTACGTCGGGAAAACAAGAATTTGGTTGGCCGATTTTTTATTATGTTGTTTTCCCTCCTCTTTCGGGTAGACCTTTGGCTGGCTGGCTGGCGGTAGTAGTTGAGCTGGCGCCCAGCTGTGACCTTGACATTTAGAGCAGTCAGTGGAAAGGAATTGAAAATTAGGTTTCTTAAAATATATTTAAAACCTTGAATTATTACCGGTACAGGTAGGATGCGAACTAATAAATGCAACCACTACTGCCAGCCAGACAGCCCAGGATCTATCCAGATGAGGAAAGAGAACAATATATAAAAAAATCAGCAGACCTAAAATTCTTTTTTGAAAACGTCGCTACCTCCCATACTACAAGGCAATCATATTCATTTAAACCAAATAAAAAACACTGGGAAATATTACTTCAGTATATGGAAAAGTGCCCAGAAATGGCCACTGGACGATATATTAGCCGTAATGTAAAGAGAAATTAAAAATACTATGAAAAGAAGCGGCCAATATTTGGAAATAGCTTGGGGTATGGTTCCAAATTATGCGATAAATGGCAAAAGGTAAGACAAGCAACAATAAGTTTTGATACGTACAAACATTTGATGTACAAAAACACATAGTCAAAATTATCGGTATGAACATGTCGACATGTAGACATGTATAGATTACAAATAAATTGAATTAAAAAAAGCAGCCAATAATAAAAATGATAAAAACAAGACCGAAGGAGATTTGGGAAAAAGCAAAATACTTAATGTGTATAAACGGAGGGCACTAGATCTCTCAGGTGCATCATTTGCTGAAGGTATTGTCATCAAGAAAACTGGTTTATGTTTTTTAACTTTATAAAAAATAAAGTTTGAATGTAAATTTTCATTAAAACATGTTTTTACTTAAACTCTCTGAATTTGGTTCCTAAGGTTGAAAACCAAGAGGAAAATCCAGTTTCCGGGTGTTCCTATAAAGGTAAAGATCAGAAGCAGGAAAGGTTAACAAGCCCCAAGAGGTCGACTGGTCGATTTAGACCAGTTTTAAATCAAAAATACAACAAAAAAAAAACTCTTTGAGTAAATAATTTCTGTATTTTATGTTTTATTTGTTTTCTGGGAGATTAAATTTAAACAAATTATTATTTGGCTTTTCTCCAGAATAAAATTAAAAAGTTTATTTAACATTTTAAGTAAATTAAAACTTTTATACATTATGAAGAACTGTTCTGCTCTTACATAATATAATAAAAGCTATTATTACTTTAAAAGAAATAAAATAATGAAATATTCAATATTAAGTTACTAACAATACAAAGGTTTCAATCTATAAACAAAGGTTCATTGGCACTCGGTTGAAATAATTTTAATGCAATAAAATAAAATCTTAACAAGACGCCATACGTAATGTCAAATAATTTCTGTACTAGAAGAAATTAATAATAGAATTGATAGAAGACTGGGTCAAATCTATCAGGTGTTAAAAAAACTAAAATAAGATCCAAGTTAGTATTTAACTTATAATAATATTAAGGTATTAAATGTAATACTTGTTTTTACACTTGAAACTAATGAATTATTATAGCGTTATTTAATTTGTTTTTCTAAATATCAAACTCTTAGTTTCAGTATTAAAAATAAAATTAAATGTCCCATTTTAAGGACTTTAAAGATAAGTATATAGGTATTTATTTACTCATGACTGGCACACTGTAATTTATTCTTAAAAAAAAAACATTTTAAAATTAAACCTTTTTAATATTAGACACTTATTTAAAACAAGGACAAACTATCCAGCAATTTATTTTAACAAAAAAATAAGCTGAATGGAATAAGAAACAATTATACTTTTTACTAGAGAAATAAGCGCGTCATGTCGCTATCCCGCCTGGCATGTCACAGATGTGTTTTTATGTGACATTGGCCCGCTGATGACTCGCTAACGTCAAGTCGCGCTAGCTGTTTGCCGGAAGCTTTACTGAAATTTATTACGCGGTTAGTTATATGCAGAGTGTACCTGTGTATGTATTTTCTAGCCATGAAGGTTTACTTCAATAATCCCAGCAAGCAAGCGCCAAGCCTATGACTAAACATTTCGCAAATCATCAAATGTTTACTCTAGATAGAAACAAAATATATTTATATATTTAAAAAGAGTTTTTTTAATTAAACTCTATCAAAAATAGTTATTTGCAATGTTTTCGCGTAAACTAACACCTTTAGCTTCTTAATAGTTTTTGCTCTCATTAAACATTGCTTTATTAAGCTAATTATTTTTTACATGGTAATTATTTTTAACATTCATACTGGCACCAGAGGCAATACTATGAAGGGCTGCACATACTTTTATAAATTTGGAAACTACTTGCGAGGAGTATCTGGCGGTACGTTTTTTTAAGAGAGAGAAAACCATCTTGAAGACCGCAAGGCACTTCTCTACTACATTTCTAGCTAAAGTTAAAGCACCGTTGTATCTTTATTCGCACGGATTCTCTGGATTTCTAAATGAAGTTATTTTTTTCTCAGACACAAATAGAGGAAAAAATCCACCTATCACATATTCTGATGAAAGATTTTACGCTCTAGAAAAAGTTTTTGGATTCAGTCACTTCTTTAGGAGTTATTTAGCGTCAAACGTTGAGATAAGATTGAGCTGTGGTCATTCTCGGGAATTTAATAGTAAACCGGCATTTTTTCAATAAAACATTTTTTATATATAGATAGATATATCAAATGTAATATTTTCTAAAAGCTCTTTAAAATATCTTTTTATTGGTAATGTAATATACAGAGTGTTTTATTTAAAAATGCCGGTTTACTATTAAATTCCCAAAGATGGCCAAAACTCAATCTTTTCTCTACGTTTGACGCTAAATAACTCTTAAAGGAGTGACTTAGTCGAAAATGCGTAGGACAACTTTTTTGTAAATTGTAAAACTTTTCATCAGAATTTTTATATTGGATATATTTTTTAGGCTATAAACTAAACGTTCAGGGGGCTATCGCTAAAAAAATAGATTTGGAAAATAACGGACACCCTAATAAATATGTCTTTAATAATTTATGACTTAACACTGGAGCTACACGACTCAAGTCGTAACTTGAGTCACCAAAATTGGCATAAATATTTCTTATTTTTAAGTGGTTTATATAATTGGGTTCTCTAATAAATGGTGTAAAAATGACCACATCTTCTTCATCTGTGGCACCAATAGTACCAGGCAAATCTCATATATTTAATAATTCTGCTTTTATTAAATTTTGTTTTCCTGTGGTGGATAAAATAATATAATATAATATATATTTTTTAATTGTTGATTGGGCCCTTCCCATATTATGTTTCTCCCCAATACACCTTTTGGTATGACCCAGTAGAATAAAACCTAAGGGTTGCCAAAACCATGTTTTTAACTGATATACCAAACTGTTCTTGTCTTTGAGGTAAATGAAGCCTTTAATATTCAATAGAGCTCTTGCTATTTCCTTATTCAGTCGAAATAATTTTAATAAATCTTTAATCTGGTAAATTTAATGGATCCTTTTCCTTTTAGAAGTAAACGTCTTTATGGTAATAATTTTCTATTTTTAAAACGACGCGTACTCTTTCCAGAAAACCCTCAGCAAAAATTGGTAACATATTTAAAAAATGCCCAAAGAAGATTTTTTTGTCCTAAAATACTTGCACTGACATACCTCATGAATTTGACTACTTTGTTATGGATCCAATTGAGTTTTAGACATGTAAAATGGAATAATGACACTGTTGCCAGATTTCCCAGTTTCGCGCTACACAAGCCTGTTGATGACCATAATTTTATGTCTACTATCAATTTTATTTTTTTTTAATTTTTAAAAGTTAAGCTATACCAGTATGACGGCCAAAGAGAAGTCCATATGTGGTTTCATGATTTCTTGTGATGAGCAAACGGTTTTCGAGAAAATTGTTTGCTTAGTAGGCTTTGAATACCAAAAAATAATTCTTCTTCCACCTCTAGTAATATATTCTATTTTGTTTAATAAATAACATACATTTTGTAACTTTTTTCGTAACATTTTGATAAAATATTTTAGTCTATATTTAAATTTTACACCAAAGTTAGTTTCTAATGACATACCGTAACAAAGTGATAATTTTTAATATTGCGACCATAACACATTAATTAAAGAATTTCATGATTCGGATTACTTGAATGTAAATTGAATAAATGGTCAATGAGAATGGAATAGTTTTCTTTTTATTAAATAATTTTTTTTGTTTATTTTTTTCTTTTTGTTTAATTAGCAGGTCGGGCAAATGATTAAAAGAAAACAAATTAGATTGGGCGCTTGCCCAACCATGCCCAACCCTGGCGCTGCCTCTGCTTTTAACCGTTAAAAAGTAAGTTTCAAAAAACGTCTTTTTGAAAATGTTTGCCTAAAGTGCCCTTTTAAAATAATGAAGCTTTAAACATTTTAAACATTGATATATTTTTTAGATATCTCTTTTTTATTTTGGAATTTTGTAACCAACGAAAATATAAATATGTATATAGAAAGAAACAACATAGAAACCTTAAGAAAATTAAATGGTTTAAAAAAGGTCTTTTAACGATTTTGCGTTTTTTTTTAAGTTATTTACCCCTTAAGTTAATAAAAAAATTTTTGTTTTCGTTGTTCAACCAATTTTTTTTATTCGGTAAAACAAATTATTATATAACATTATTGAAAATAATAATTTTATTTCTCCTATGGCCTTAAATATTTAAATTTTATTATATATTCATACCTATTCTCGATTAATAGCTGTTTGTCATAAGAAAATGTTGATTTACTGTTTAAAAATAATAAAAAGTAAATTGATAAAAAGAAGAAGATAAGCATTTACAAAAATGAAAAGGACAAAAACTCCTTACTGCTAGTTATTTCCTTGAACTGCAAGGTTGCATTTGTCAAATACTGTGATCTAGCAATGCGAATTTTCACACTAGCCAAAAGTTTTTTCCTCAGAGCTAATTGAGGTCACGAATCGAACCTATTTTGGACTATTTGGTTCTCATCAGTAGATGCAATCTTGCAGTGCAAAGAAATAAGAAGCAGTAAGGAATTTCTAGCTCCTTCATTTTTGTAATATGATTTTGACTAATTGTCATAAATACTTAGTTTCGTTAAACATTTTGATTCAGAATCGTTTAATATATATCACTTCAAATTTATCTGGAGCTTCCAGTTTTGCTAAAAACATCCTACTAGTTTCATCAGAAAACATTGTCAAAAGTGATCTTTGAATGATAATATTAAAGAGGCTTTAAAATTGCTCTTATTAAAGCAAAAAGTGTATACAAGCAAAGAAGATGGAGATTTCAGGTTTTTTAAAAGCTTACTACCTCATAAGAGAGCTTTTCTCCTTACGGCAAACTAGAATTCTACCACATGTCACGAAATTAACACTTTATAAGTCCCCAAACAATTTCAAACACGAAAGTTGTTTCTAATGAAGTCCAAACTTCTGCGAGAAAATTTAAATATATCTTAATCACGGTCTTATTTATGCAGTACTTAAACTCATTAATTTAAATTTTAATTTAGTACATTTATTTTGTTCATATTATTAATATTACCGTGACTTTCCTATATTTTATATTATTAATGATAATATAATAGTTTTAAATAACTTAATATAGCTTAAATAGTAAAAATAATTATACAAACTTTTAAATGCTGCTATACGTGTACTTTACTAGGTTATTGATTATTTTGTTTTAAAATTATGTGCTCGACATTAGTAACTTTGTTATCAGTCAAAATAAAAATTGTTTAAATAATTAAACTTACATCATTTTTAAGACCTTATCTGTCCTTTTCAACCTCGTCATAGACGAATTGATTGGCAAATTGGCAAAAATTCAAATAAAAGTCTTCCAGTAGATAGTATGACCAGGATGAGTGTATTAGCTTATGCCAACAACCTCATTATGGCATCTAATTTCATAAAGGTAGCACAAAATCTCAACTCAAGTAGGCGTAGCCCTTTTTGTCAATACAGGGTGGTCTATCATGTTCCACACGGTCTGTAGCTGAATAACCATAGGGTTAAAAAAAGTGAATAAGGGAACATATAGAGGTCGAATAAGCCCACAGTATAAAATTATTTTAGTCCATTCAGGTTTCTCAAATAGTGTGATGTATCATGTTATATATTTTTAAATGAAACACCCTACATTTTATGACGGTTTTAGATTCTACATAAAAAAATAACCTAAGTTTTTTAATAGTACCAAGTGTCTAATTTTATTCATTTTAGTGATATTTGATATTTTTTTTCAAAATGCAGAGGTGCAATTAAATTAATGTTATTTTAATATTATAAACTCTTTAAACATTATAATTTGTTACAAGATTTGGAAAAGCCTGCCTTATCATGCGTAGGTTATATCGAGAGCAAATATTGTACAGGGTGATCAAAATGATTAATTTTTTCAGAAAATCAAATAGCAATATCTCTCTTATTTTGTATTTTTTTACATCACATGATGACAAATAAAATACCCTTTCAAATAGTGTATAGGTTGCCTATACCTATCTTTTGTGTTTTTTTGGCAAATTTCGTTTTTACAATTTTTTAGTACAATTTATTTAAATTAAAGTTGGCTGTGAAATAGCAAACCTTAGTATTTTTTTTTTTAAAATATTAACGACCATTTATCGATTACTAGTACTTTAATCAGTTTAAAAGAAATTTTACTGAATTAAAATAAAAACCCTTTTTTACTACATCAAGAAGAAATAATACTGGTGAAATGTGAAAAAATGGTTTACTTTAGTCTACAGTTAATCCTAATAAATAGTTGCTTTGAAAAATTTGCCTTAGTAAAGAGACATAGCTATAGCACAGCCAACTTTAATTTAAATAGACATTTGGAATAAAAATGCGTTAAAACGAAATATACTAAAAAAATTTAAAGATAGGTATAGACAACCTATAACCATTTAAAAGGGTATTTTATTTTTCATCATGAGGTGTAAAAAGATACAGGGTGTTCCATCTAAAATAAGAGGGATATTGCTATTTGATTTCTAGAAATATGTAAATTATTTTTTGATCACCCTGTACAATATTTGATCTCGATATGACCTACGTATAATAAGGCAAACTTTTCCTAATCTTGTAACAAATTTTGAAGTTCAAAGAGTGTATAGTGATAAAATAAATTTAATTGCACCTCTGCATTAAAAAAATCAAATATCACAAAAACGAATAAAATTCGACACTTAATACTAATACCAAACTTTAGTTCTTTTTTAAGTAGAATCTAAGATCGTCATAAAATGTAGGGTGTTCCATTTAAAAATATATAACTTTGATACGCCACACTTTTTTAAGAAACACCCTGTATATACTAAAATAATTTTATACTGTGGCCTTATCCAACCTCTATATGAGTGGCTCAGAACCAGAGGTGCCATACTACAAAATTTGTAAAAATGAGTTATGTACATTTCTATAATTAACAAATATTTTTTTACGCGAGCCAGAGACGCCAATACTAAAAGTCGTCAATAAACCCGTGGTGCGTCTGTTGAAAATATTACAAATTACAAATTCCAATTATTTTATGAGCCAGACGTGCCTATGCATCAGTCAATATGGCAGCCGATTTTACTGATTCAGACTCTTTTAGTGAGGAAGAAGAGGAATATAAATTAGGTGGAAGTGAAAATGAGTCAACAGGTAGGTATATAAAATAATTTATCTGCTTAAACCATTTTTGTAAAAAGTAAGTTTGTACAGAATTGTTGTATAGGCTCTTTTGATCCTCGATTTGAATATTTGTTATACAGATAAAACATTTTGCATAGAGTGCCTATAATTTTTTTCTGTTTAATAAGGTAATACTATGAATTTAATTATAAATTATTTATTTAAGATGCGAAAAATGACTCCCCCTCAACCGAAGCACAATCTAAAACAAGAAAACGAAAATCAAATCCAGCTTTAACTAAAAAAGGCATTAGGAAACGAAAAGATATGAAAGGGGAGCAACATGCTTTAAGTTAAGGTACCGTTGTGAGAAACAAGGTGTGCAACCCAGGAAGGTGCTGTAGAAACTGCAAGTTAGATTGTTCGAGTAAAATTAAAGAAGATCGCCAACTGCAAATATTTCAAAACTTTTATTCATTGGATTGGACGTCCAAAGATGCTTTTCCATTGGACAGATAGTGGTTAAACCAGTTAAAAGAAAATTTACCAAGAAAGTCATTTCTAGGCGTCAAAAAACAAGATTATACAGGTTGCAAGATGAAGACGAAAGGTAACGACCACCAAGTCTGCAAAGAATTTTTTAAAATAATTTAGACGTAAGCGATGGGAAAATAACCAAAGCTTTAAAACACAAAGCAATTACAGGAATTTCAGTTCCTGATCAACGAGGAAGACATACACCGCATAACAAGAGAAATGTTGAAGATGAAAATCTTTTAAAGGAGTTTATTAAAAAGTTTCCTGTGTATGAATCGCACTATACTAGACATTACACGGCCAAAAGTATTTGCCACCAAACCTGCCGAGAGACGACCGTTATCTCTTTTTGTTTTTAGAGACATATTTAACCACTCGTTTAACTTATCCTTTCATCGTCCTCAAAAGGACACATGCCAAAAGTGTGACCATTATAATGTAGCTTAAAAAAATTTACCCAATGGTGAGGATAAACAAAAATAGAATTGGATAGATTAATACATCAAAAGAAAGTGGAAGCTGTAAAAGCATTAAAGAAGGAAGAAACTGCTGATGCACGAAACAGTCAAGGGGTAAAACACGTTGCAGTTTTTGACCTACAACGTACTTTACCGGTTCCAATGCTCTCTACATAATCTGAATGAAAAAGGAAGATTTTTATAGTACAAAGTAATTGGAAAAAGAAATAGTAAATAGAAAGAAAACTGTTGAAGGGGTAAAAGTAAAATGGTTAAAGATGTCCTGGATTCAACTAAGGCAATGTAAATCAAAAAAATGTATTTCAAGTATAACTACAATATTAATTCTCACTTCTCTGAAATCGATTTAAAGAAAAATACACGTGGTCGCCCTCAAACACATCCCTACATAGGGTTAGATTTATTGTTTCCCGAAGGAAAAGCAGTCACTGAAGAAAAGAAGAAAGACTTAATTGCCTTACTAAGTTATGTTCCGCCTATTTGTCATAGTTTTTTTAGAAACTTAAAAACAAAAAACAAAATCGATATTGGGCTTGCATATTCTGGAAATAAAGACAGTGAAGATGAAGAGAAGGAAGGGTAATAAAATTTATTTTTATGTTTTTTTTAATGTTTGAGAGTAATGTATTTATTTAATTTTTTTTTTTGTTAGGGCCAAAAACGCCTATGCATTTATTTTTTTAAATTAAATGTATTTTTCAATAAATATCTTTTGTTTTATTTTCACAAAATTATATAAGTCTTTTCATGTGCATAATCATAAAAAGACATTATTTTAGAACGTGTTTCTATCACGCCACCAAGACCGTGGCACACGTTTACAATAATAAAACAATTTATAATCTCAAAATTTATCGATGGACTTGGACATCCCCCAAACCCACTCTCAAATGGGCTAATTGTTTTGTCAGAGTTACTGTAAGAAAAATCCTGGCCCTTTCCTAATAAAACTTGTCAGTACGCATTTATCCAGCACCAAATCGCGAGCGTGGGCTCGGAGTGATCTCTTTGCCTGCATACCTTCCAATGATTTTACGGAACAGACTGATCAAATCATCCAGCTTCACCTTTTTCTAAAGCGGTAATGAATTTATACTCCAGAACAAAAACTAAATAAAAAAGCTTAAGAGATGGTGTGGGGATAAAATCAATAGTGGCAAAATTAACGGATTAACTACAAAAGGGTTACAGGGTAACGGGCTGAAGCGGAAAAATGGTTGTGGGAGTAGCGGAGCGTAGATTAAAAATCCATCCCCATTCGGTCTTCAGAAGACTTTATTAGAGCATCGCAATTTTGCGGTAACTTACTCCAAATAAGGGGTATTCCATCCAACCCGCCGAACAAGCGGTTGTGTCGGGCAGAATGTGGGAAGTTAAAAGTCTCTTTAATGTTCTGCAGCAATGCCTGCTTGGAAGGTGGGCCAGAATAAAAAGACATGATGCATTACGTAGTTAAAATAACAGAAGATTTAACCAAAAAAGTGGCTTTAACCTATATAGTTAAACATCACATTAGATGCTCGAACGGGATGCTGAGAATTCCAGATTTGATTTTAATAAACAACCATAAGTTTGTTGTAGTAGTGGGGTATGTGAGGGTCCGAGGAGCAGGCGCTCGCGGGTGCCCACAAGTCGGCTTAGTACACTAATCCAGAATTCATTCGCGGTATTGAACAGGATTACCCACAGAGACCGAATTATTTTTGTCTTGTCCCCTTGTTATAGGAGCCAGGGGCATCTGAGATCGTCGTGTGAACCCGCTCATCACCTGTGAACTTAATGTAGTCCCAAGGAAGATTAGGTACATGCTGTGGCTGGGTATGGTAAGCAGCATTTAAGTCTCACGGTTGGGCACCATCGTAACCGTTTAAAAACGCGTCACGCTGGTTTCGGACGGACATTTCGGCGTATAATGTTATTCGTCGGTCGGTTCTTCTCTATAAACCAACTGATGACATGTGATCATAGCGTCTAAACAGAATAGCCAAACGCCTCCAATTAGTGATGCTCGTGAATGGCTTAGCAAGCTTTCCACTGTCCCTACCCACTGTGTTGTGGGGGTCAGGAACAAATCCTGAAAATTTCCTGGCTTTTCCCAAGAAAAAGTACTAGTGATTGCCAGTGACCAGTGAAAAAGGAATAGGAACTAATTAAAACGACTTCGAAATTTAAAAAAAGTACTAGTAACTAAATGGTGTGCATGTGTGCAACGTATCAAGCAGAAAGAAGTAACAGGAGTTCAAAAAAAGTGCTTGAACCGTTGGTTAAATTTAGATTCCAAAGAACGGCGAATCATATCGAAAAAAAGTACTAGTAAATAACTGTTTGTAGGTTTACAGTGTAAAGATGTAGTCGGGACAGCTAATAAAGGTAATAATAACTGTTGTTAGGATCGGGAAGTCTAAAAACTGAGTTTGTGCGGAGTTATAAGAAAAGGAAAAGTAAATCGTACATAAAAAAATTAAAAAACAGTCGTGCGAATCGTGACCAAAAAACTTAAGAAGTGCGAGTTATAACCAAAAAGTGAGAGAAACATATTATGTGGACCTTTAAAGTGAAGGCACGTGGTAAAGAGACCGCAAGACCGGGTGAGTTCCAGAATTGGAAGTTCCTCGGAAAGAAGAAAAAATGAGCGAAGCAAGTGGAGATAAAAAAATAATGACTGAGAAAGAACAGGAGGAGTACTTCAAGAAGTTGCAAGAGCTGGAGGAGGAATTGGTGAGGACTGGGAATATGCCATTGACTCCAAGACTCAACAGGACGCCACCCGAGAAGCAAGACCCCAATAAGGCACGGCTGACGGGAAACAAGAGAAAGGAGTGACCACCAGTTGGTGGTTACACTAGACTTGAAAAATGCCTTCAACATGGCTTGGCCGCCGGAGATTGCTTGTGAGTTAAAAAGAGCTGGAGTGAACGGGAAAATGAGAAGGATTGTGTGCATTTTTTTTCAAACAGGATTGTGAGAAGTGTACAGGTTGAGAGAGTGGTGGATAGAGGTTGTCCCCAGGGATCAAGCTTCGGGCCAACTCTATGGGCGTTTAAATATAAAATCGGATAGGGAACATTAAGTAAAACATAAAGACGATTAAAAATCACAATTAAAAAGCGCGAAGACAATTTCAATAATTAAAAAAAGAAAAGTGCGTCACATACAAAAAAAATATAAAAAGTGCATCATATACGGAAAAGTAAGTTTGGCGGATCATATGCAAATTAATAGAGAATATGAGATGTTTACTAAAAGAGAGATTGCAAAGATGATTTTAACTTTTAAGGAAAAGAAAGCAACGGCATCAGATAGAGAGCGAAACAAGGCACAAACACATATATGGAATAAGGCAAAAAACTGATGCAGCAAATATACAATGAGTGCTGGAGAAGAGGGATTTTCCCCAAGTGTTGGAAGGGAGTTGATCTGATGTCGGTGCCAAAACCTGGTTAAAAGGGATACACACCGATCAGCCTGCTCTCTGCACAAGGAAAACTCTACGACAAGATGCTAAACGAATGACTTAAGACCCACCATGCAAAAAGAAAAAACTTTAATATAACATGGGCACAGTGGACGCAGTCTTAAAACTTACAAAGACAATTAGAGAGAAGAAGAATAAGGGAAAATACCAACTCATAGTAGCACTCGATCTATTTAATGCTTTTAACATGGCATCGGATAAGACAATAGACATAAATAAAGAGGAGATGTGTAGGTAAATTTGAGTAGGGCACGTCTTGCTTTCTTACAGGAAAGAAAGGTTAAGTCGGGAGGTGTGGAACTAGATATAAAGAGAGGATATCCGCAAGGATCGACGATCTGGGACCGACCTTATGGCTTTTGGTTATGGAGAATTGGTTTACGTATATGAATGTATTAAATGGGACTTGAATAGAGAAGCATATAGGGGTATAGTTCCAGGTTATAAAATCATGCATAAAAGATAAAAGCGCAAGCATACGCTGATAATTAGCTTATAATAATTAGAGAAAGATCGGTTAAAGACCTACCGAGAACTTAGGAGAGAGTATGGGAGGTATGCAAGAGATGGGAAAGGAGAAATTTCTTCAAGTACAATAAATTAAAGACTAAGGCAATTTTTATACCAGCCAAGGGCACAGTATGCAAACCAGTAATCAAAATAAACGACAACAAAGTTAAACGAAATGATACGTTAAAGTACTTAGGAGTCGTTATAGACAAAAAGGAATTTAATCTAAAGCATGTTAAGCGAGTTTGAACAAAAATGACAGAAAAATAAAATAAAAAAATAGAGCTTTTAAAATTGATACAAAATTGATATACAAACGCGTCATAAAACCAGCGATTTTATATGGCGCTGAGATATGGGAAAAAAGCAGAGGACTTAAGAGTCATAAAACAGTTAAACCCAATACAAAGACTATGGATGTTGAGAATGAGTAGGGCCTATAGGACAACAGCTACAGAAACATTGTAGACCATCGCAGGGGCGGTACCCCTGGACATAGAAGCGCCAGGTAGATATCAATACCAATCGGGCATGAAACCACTGGAGAAAGTGAATAATGGAGAATGGATAAATCACTCGGAAATTGATAGTGTCAACAAAAGACACAACACGAGTCACACCAATAAAGCAACAGAAAAAATAATAATATACGTGGATGCATTGAAACAACAATAGAAAGTAGGGCTGGGTATGGCAGTAAGTGAACATGGGAGATGAAGAGTCAAGAACAAAGGAATATAGGATAAGGTAAACATTTACGAGACGGAATTGGAGGCTGTAAAATGGGAAGTGGCCTCCGCAAAAATTATGGAAAGAAAAACTAAATTGCGTACGGTTGTGCAAATTCAGAAATTGTTATTGGGGGCAACAGATTTAAGAATAATATGTGAAACTCACAGAAAAAAAGGTAAAAAAGTTTGAAAAATAAGAAAGCGCATGACATGGCTGAGGAGGCGTGTAATAAAGAATTAATATATAGTAATAAAAAACAAAGTCACTAAATGTACGAGGAAACACTAAAAAATGAGTGCAAATTAGTACGGAAAAATCGCGGATCTCTCCGGTAATAAAACTGCGAGCCACATCGTTCAAAGATTAGTG
Organism: Listronotus bonariensis; assembly: GCA_014170235.1. Lineage (NCBI taxonomy): Eukaryota > Metazoa > Arthropoda > Insecta > Coleoptera > Curculionidae > Listronotus > Listronotus bonariensis. The sequence goes on from JACEGR010000546.1 coordinate 125,801, forward strand.
GACATAGGACCGATGCGACGCGACGGGGCGATATAAATAGTGGAAAAAACTATACGGTATACAGGGTTATTTTAACGTTGATATATTTATTTTAACACTGTATTCCAAGATATAGGGTGTTTAAATGTTAAGAAAAAAATCACTTTTTGTCGTAAGTTTTCTACCACTCTAGATGTTATTACAAAGTTTGTTACATTTATTTTGGACATTACATACCATTTTTTGCTTTAAAAGAAAAAAATAACCAGTGGCGTTCGAAGAAGATTTGTATTGAATTATATTTTGCAAAAAAAAATAGTACTCCACTGCTTTTCCTTTGCATTAATTTTTTTTAATAATTTTTTACTATAAAGTTAATTTGTTTTTTTAATAATGTGTAGTACGTCGAACGGTTTTCGTTTAAAAATAAAAGCAATTTTGATGCACGGCAAAATTGCTAAAATCGTGTTTTGTATGTAAAATTCATTTTTGTCTAATTTATATTAAAAAAACTCAAAAGCTTACATTTCTAAAATGTAAACCTATTAAAAAATATTCAGTAATTATAATTTTTAGTAAAAGTCAAAAATGAATTTTATATACAAAGCACAATATCAGATTTTAGCGATTTTGCCATACATCAAAATGGCTTTGATTTTTTAACAAAAACCGTTAGTCGTACAAATATATATATATATATATATATATATATATATATATATATATATATATATATATATATATATATATATATATATATATATATATATATATATATATATATATATATAATCGAAAAAAGGAATTTAAAACAATGAAGAAATTTAGAAGATAAATAGAATGATGAAAATACCAAAAGATAATTTTTTACCAGGAAGCCGCTAAAGCGGAAATCCGGCTAAAAAAAAGCTAGAAATTTGACAAAAAATGTGAAAGAACAAGACAATGAAAAAGCGAGTTTTTAAAAACTTTTATAGGATAAAGCGGAGTTGAGGCAAGAATTGGAGAAAGAAAAAGAAAAGAACAGGAGAACCACAAAATGCTTTGGAAGTACAGCGAAAAATACAACTACAAGAAGAAAAAAAGAAGAAAATTCGAAAATAGGGAGATAAAGGAATTGGCATTAGAAACAAAAGAAAAAAAACAGGGAAAGAGAAGAAGTAATTGGGCCAACCATAAATGAAACTATGCATGGGAAACTAAAGAAAGAAATAATATCAAAAATCAGAACAGAGCTGCGAGAGGCTGGCTTAAATAGGAGATAATCTAGGCATAATTTTGCAAAGCGTGAACTCAAATCAGAAATGGACAAGTTTATTTTAATATGGAACATGGGTTCAAATTTAAAAATAGCATAAAAGTATATTAGGACGAAGTCCTGAACTTAGACAAAGAAAATGTTGAATTAAAAACTAGACCAAATTACCAAACACAACAGGCAGCGGTCTAAAAATCCCGGGATAGTCAGACTATCCCGGCTACGTTAATTTTGAAAAAATGTAAAGAGCAAACCGAGCATGAAAATGATAACATAACTAACCAAAACTAAGAATGAAAGTTAGACTTTCCCGACAGCGCGAGGTCGCGCTTATCAGTAAAGGCCGCTTATTTTCCCGCAAAATTAATTAACGACTAATTCCCGCGGTAGAAAAAATGCTAACCAAAAGAAAAGGTAGATAAGAATTTGACCTTACCCAAGACCGCGATCTTTAAACCAGCCTGCCAACTCACCCGCGACAATCCTTAGCAAAAGCTCGTACTTCCGCGATTCTTCTCCAAAAACAACACCAATCCGCGAATAAGGGGGTTTATAAGCAGCTACTATGACTTATAGTTTAACGCGCTGTTTTTACCTTATTTTGAAAAAAGGATAATTTCTTTCCACAATCAATAGCCTAGTTTACACCGCGAGGACCAATTAGATCCGTGGACCAAACCTAGGACTTATTTTTGTTAGTTCACTAGTGTTTACACCAACTTAGTTTATGGATCAATTTAATTCACGTTTAATCCTAGTACCAAAATGACAGCTGAGCATATGACCAGAACCTAACCTCGTTTTTTATCTTTTAAAACTGTATCGCTTTTAAATTCCATATGAAAAAAGGATACGCAAACAGTTTTGGTTAAATATCAACAAAATTTTAAAAAATATAAACAAACAACAAAATTATTAGGTTAAGACCGAAATTCAACGTCTTTTTCATCGAAATGCGCACTGTCAAAGATCAAGGCTGTCATTTTGGTCCACTAAAAAAGTCCGACGTGTTTACACCAAGGAAAATCATATTTGGTCACCCCCATTTGAGAAGGACTGAATTGGAGTAGCAAATTTTATTACTCAAGTGTTTACACCGTGAATAAAGTACGCGTGACGTCATTTAGACCTCGAACTAAAAATTTGGTTCTCCCGATGTAAACTAGGCGAGTGTAACCCCTAAGTGGAGGATTTGTATTTGGAAAGTATAAGACCTCTTTTAAGTAAATTTTCCACTTAAGTTATCTAAATCCATCCAAAAAGGCCAATACACCATTTTCTGGTAATTCTTTCAAGACATTATTAATATTATAATAATACTTTGTCTCATACTTTATTATTTTATCCTTATTACCAAAAAGTTGACGATTTATCGACAATTTTTTAAGTCATTACCAACAAGCTAATTTGTCGTGAGTAGCTTTATTTTGACGAGACGACCAACTTTTTCCTTACAACAATTTTCGTTGGTGGTAGCATACAGGGGTAGCAAAGATGATGATTTGATAAATATTAAAAAACCAGAATAACGTCATGACGCACCCCGCAATTTGTAGGACAATGTGGGTGTTAAATTATATAAATATTATTTAATTATCAGAAAAAAAGCTGGTTAGTAGTTATTTTTCACGAAATTGTTAACGATACATGTTGGTGGTAGGGGACTCTTTAATGAAACCTTACATTTTGTAGGTAGAATATATTTTTTCGATTTACTTAGATAATTTTCTTAAAGATGAACAGAGAAAATCCCTGTTTGTAATACATTTTTGATATCTGTCAAATCAATACATTTAATTTCTGCTACAGCTGTAAGCTACCACCAACAAAAATTGTTGTAAGGAAAAAGTTGGACGTCTCGTCAAAGTAAAGCTACTCACGAAAAATTAGCCAGGGATCCCTAACTAAAAGCATAATAGTTTAATAATAATTTTAATTCTAAAATAGTCATTTTACTTAATTTTTTTTTTATAATTTAATATATTTATTACCAAACTTACCCTTATTATTAATTACAAATCCAAAAGAATTCAAATGTAGAACATGACGTTTAAGGCCTTTTTTCACCGTACTTTACGGTATGGTTACGAATATATAGTACTCGGAGACACACTTCATATAGTATATTACATTACAAGTGTGGAAAATAACTAATTTCACACGAGTGGGAATATTGTAGCACGAGGCGTTAGCCGAGTGCGACAAACCCACGAGTGTAAGAAAGTCATTTTCACACGAGTACTGTACACTATTTTTCCTACGACCACAAATTATTCACCAAAAAATAAATAAATTAAAGTTTGTCTGTTCAGAAAAAATAAAAAACAATTGAGAACTTTGCAACACTAGGGTGATATTTACTTTGCAACACTAGTGTGATATATACTTTTCCTCACTACTATATTATACTGTTTTGACAATATTTTTACATCGAAAATCACCTACCTAGAAGCATTATATAACTTTTATCATTTTGGAATTTAAAAAGGCCCTCACTTAATAAAAATTGTATGGTTTTGTTAGGTAATAACGCTAATAGTTTAATACGGTTTTCTGCTATTATAAGTGTTTTTCAAAAATTATCGATTCTTACATATTTTAGACACTCTTCTAAATAAAACGTAAGTGGTGCATATCCAAAATATTCCGTTTTTTAAAAAATATCAGTAAATAAACTTACGGGACCGGGGAGTTAAAAGGGGTGCTGGGTGGGGTAAAATTGGTAAAACGAGTTAATGAAACTGAACATCACATATAAAATTAAGTAAAAATAACAGTTTTTCCTCATATTTTTAAGAAAAAATATAAAAAATATGAAAATTGTAAATGCATAACCTAAAGTCCTTAAAGAAAGGAAAAAACGACTACCAAACGTCAGTTACCATGCAAAATATGGAAAGCATTTGGCAACGTCGGAAGGGTCTGATTCTATTTATGAATGGATAAAAGAAAGTGGATTCATAAAGTGTGTATTAGCCTTAGGTTTAATTAGGGATTAACAAAAAGATTTAACTAGTTGTTTGAGTACACGAAGAAAGAGAGGAAGGAATTTGATCTATAGGCTTTTTTCTCTGGCGCTTTAGGTCGAACGATCAAGCGGCAAGGCTGCCTCTATAAAGTACGTGCTCAAAGGTAGAAGGGAGATTTTTAATTTGATCTACTTACCTGACAACACTGTGCCAGTCAGTGAAAGTTGTTTTTTGTGGTTATGTCTATTTTTGTTTATGTTTTTATTTTTTCCTAAATTTTAATAAATATAAAATAAGATGATTTTCGCTAATTTGGGTTCTAAGGTTTAAGGTAAATAAAAAGTTTTTTTTACTGTCACTACAATAAATATGTCACTTGCAAGACCAATAGCAGTTTTTAGAATGACATCATAATATGTATCACACCAGTGTTGTAAAGTACTTTGCAACACTAGTGCTGTAAAGTACTTTGCAACACTAGTGTGATATAACGCATTTTCTATGCATGAAATCAGTGTGCTATTTGCTATTTTCACAAGTGGTCGTAGGAAAATGAAATTAACAATGGGGAACACCGTCTCCAGCCTGATTTCCAGACCTACAACCTTTCAGGGTCCAGCAGGCCTTAAAGACACCCACGCCCGTTTTGGGTCCACTCTATCACTAGCTACTTAATTAAGCACCACCGAACCTTCAGTTGACAAGGTTTGACTAACCTCCAGGTATTTGTTGGCCATAATTAACCATCGGTGCACAGACATTTTAATATCATTTTTGAGACTAATCTAGCTTTTACCTTTTGAATAGTTTTAGGTGATTTTAACTACACACATTTTTACTATCTATTATCTACGACTTAACAAAGAATATATTTTTGTCAAAAAATTGACTTGTCTGGTTTTTGTCCATAAGTCTTCAATAAAACCCCTTTTTAGCATGTAACTACAACAAAATATAAACCTATTTTAAACCTAAACAAACTCAATTTAAAAGATGTTAACAAAAGAATAGGTAGAGGAAATAAGGATGGCAAAATAAAAGATGCATTATTTGTTCTGCAATATTTTGATTCTGATTTAGGGCTTTTTAAAGCATCCAAATACTACATCACTTGCCAAAACAGCATGTTTTTAAATGCTTTTTGGTTATACAATGAACACAGTTGTAAAGAGGACAAACAATACATGTGTTGACAAGTTCTTGTCTTCAATGTTGTTTTTACGTATGCTAAGTATTATTTAAATTAATTTTTATTTAGGTAATGATTCATTTTTTTTTCTATACAGTGTGTGACTTACTATACCTGTAAAGAAAATTTTTTTGATTAAAAAAGTTATTCTTTATAAAAATCTTTACTTTCTCTAAAATTCTAAAAGCTATAACTAAATTCGCCATAGAATATCCAGGATGGTTTAAGTCGCAAAAATATTACTTTATAAATTTAAAAAACAGAAATGTATATGTTTTAAACTACCTTAATAAATAGCATAAAACTTTAATCAAAAGTGTATTTTACATTTTTCCCCACTAGTTATGGTTTGTAGAAAAAATTAAGGTTGACGGTAAAAAATCTTGAAAAGAATATTTTCTAGAATTTAATGAATATATTTTTTTTATAAAATTGTTAAAAAGAATCGCACTATGATATACAGAAATATTCAAAATTACAAAAATGTTATTTTTAAAAATAAAAAAAAAAATCGGTTATAAATACTTATTTAAATAAAATAAAAAATTTATACAAATTTTAACTTTTTTATGAAAAAATCGTTTATAACTGAATAATGTTTTTACATAAAAATAAAAATGAACCATTTATAAAGAAAAAAAAGACATTTATTCCAGTTACACTTTTTTTTCAAGTAATTACAAGCGGTACGAAAATGGCATAAAGGGCTTGTTTTATTGCCTTTTAAAGGTTTTTAATAAGGTAGTTGTAAAAACATAGTTATGTTTTATTGTTCAAAATGATATTTTGCGATTTTAAACCACCCTTTATATTATAGGACAATTTGTATTGTATTTAATAGCATTTTAGACGAAGCAAAATACTTTATAAAAAAATAACGTTTTTTTAAATTATTAAAAATATTTTTTTTACAGGTATAGTTATGTTCATCCGTGGCCACGGTGTATCTCTTTACAACTGTGTTTATTGTATAACGAAAGTGAGTAAAAGCAAGTGATAGTATAGAATTTGAAAGTTTAAAAAAGGTCCAAAATTATGATCGAAAAGTTGCGAAAGAAACAAACGTCTTTTAATCTGCCGTCTTTATTTTCACTACCTATTTTTCTTTTAAATTATCTTTTTTTGGGTTTGTTTTAATTTTAAAACAAGTTTAATATTTGTTGAAATTACATGCTGAAAAGGGGTTAAATTTTTTATTACTCTATTTTTTTTATAAATATGTGTCTTTATTGTGCCTATACTCTCAAAATAAATTAGGATTGGCCTTATTTATAAAAATGTATTACTTATTTTTTTCATTATTATTTAAACTAATTTTTGTAAAAAAGTTTTTATAGAAGGTGTGCCTAAAAACAACAATTAAAATTTAAATATTTAAAAACCCAGACAAGATAAGGTAACTATATTATATATGTACATTTTTTTATCGTAGTTATAAGAGCTTTTAATTATTTAAAAAATATACAGGGTGTTCTGGTTAGTACGATATTTTTTTAATGCAACCCTGTATAAAAATTTAATACTTTTCATAGATTTAAAAATGTCCTTATGGTTTTTTGATTGTTTTTATAATGAAGAATACAAAGGAGAAAATCAAAAACGTCAATGTTTTAATTTCCCCTTGTATCTCTTAAATAAATAATTTTATTAAAAATATTTTATTTTCTTCCAAATCGAGCCCATAACACCTGCATCGGTTTTTTATTAACCTCGGTAATGTCTAAGACAAAAAAAACCAACTTTGCCCACTCTGTACTTCATTTACGAATTATAAATTACTAAAAATATACCAGGTATCTCATTTTAAATAGAAAAGTTAAGATCGTTCGGCTAAACCGAAAATAATAGAAAACAACTGACTTTGTAAACTTATTCACACTTACCATAAGTGATATACCTACGTACTTGATTTTATTTTGATATTGTAAACAATAAAAAAGTTATAGGAGTAAACAACCGGCTAGGGACCCACGTATTTAAAGTAAATTTTCTTGTAAACTACTAAACAGGTTTTAAAAGAACCATTAGGAAAAAAATTAAAAATCATTTAGAATAGGGTATTACTTGACCCACTTCCCATTGGAACTTTTTGACGTTGTGTGTGAGGGAAGGGGATAATCTTGAACAAGTAAATTCGGCTGGTTTCAGGATTTTTTTGCAAGTGTACAAATAACGAAATTATTTAGGGTGGCTCTTTTTAATAATTGTAATAACAATATAATACATGTATATTAGTATAACAAAAAATATATACAGGGTGTCTTTCAGCGGTGCAAAAAAAAAATGCTACCACAAATTCTTAAGGCTAAAATATGACGATCCAACTTAACTTACCTAGTCCAAAAAGGAATGATTTAGGAGATACAGAATGTTAAACATTTATTCTGGTTTTAGTTTTGTATAAATAATTTTATTAAATTAATAGTTGTACTGTCACAATAGTTGGCTAGGGGGTTTTGGAAGGTGAAAAGTAAGAATCAAGTATTAATTTTATTCTTAACTCTAAAGAGTACCACATGCGATATCATGGCTTTTAGATATAAAATTTTATTTATCAACAAATCTTACCTTAAAAGGTATACTTGGTACAAGTTGATAAAAGCAGGTATTTTTAAGATATCTGGATTTAAAAATCACTTTCTGTATGGCCAGGTTTAAGCTGTAGAGGGGTTTTAGAATAAGGTGCTAATTTATGTGTTTCCTGTGTGTATCCATAGGAGATTTTATAGAGAAAAGTTTAAATAACAGAAACAGATTGTTAAAAAAGCTTAAATGTTTAGCACATTCTACTTTTAAAGTTAGGATATTTAGAAAATAGGTTTATTTAAAATTTTCTTCTTAAAATCACCTAAAGAACATTCTCTAAAAGATTGGCATCTTATTCTGAAATATCTTGTATAGCTTAGACCTAGCCATACAGAAAGCGTTTTTTTTTAAATCGGGATATCTCACAAAGAGCGGCCTAATTTAATTTTGAGCAGGTACACCATTTTCATATAGAATATTGTTGGTTTAGTTAGGTTTTCTATTACTTTTCTACTACGTGGGTTCAATAATACAAATACTTGAACACACTAAAACACTTTGCTAATATATGCTTTACTATTTCACTACTTTAACTCTATCACTTCTGTACAGACTGTCCACGGATGGAGTTAACAAGAGAACAAATGGACTAAAAATTTCATTTTTTGAAAAAATTCATTCTTCATAAAAAATTTTACTTGTAAAAAAAATGGGATTTACGAAGAAAAAAATTAATTTTGTATACAGGGTTCGCAAAAACTTAAAAACATGATTTTTCTCCAAGAGTAAACTACCTGTATTTTTGATTTTTTAGCAACATATTACTAGAAAAATTTATTTAGAATAATGTTTGTAATTGATAAAAACAATAATACAAAATTTTATTGAAGTCCATAATTTGACAAAAACTGGCGTTTACAGTTAAAAAATTGTGTTTTGTAGGAATTTCGAGAAAGCAGGTGTTTGAAAAGCAAATTATAAAAGTTTTTAAGGTAATTTAATTATGAAAAATTAAAATAAATAATTTTTGATAACAGGAAAATCAGTTTCATGAATCTTCTTGATACCCCCTGTAAGTTTATTAGAGTTATTTAAAATGCTATTCTAAATAAAAAAATTTAATGATATTTTGCTTAAAAATAAAAAATAAAGGCAGTTTACTCTTGTAGAAAAATGGTGTTTTTTAAGTTTTTGCTAGCCCTGTATACAAAATCAACATTTTCCCATTGTGAATTTCATTTTTTTACAGCAAAATTTTTATAAAGAAAGACTTTATTTTTTGTCCATTTGACCTCTAAGTGGGTCTTACTTCAGCCTTATATACCTACTTTTACCTGTTTCATACAATTCTAGAAACTTTATACTTCTGTAAACTATTCTACCTATTATCTCTACAAAAAACTAGAACTTAACTTATACACTACTGTTATTTAAGGGTGCTACCATGTAACAACTTATAGTTGTCGAGCAACGCAACAATATGGTAAAGAGCAAAAAATGTTATTTAAAAGTTGCATACCGGGTAATTCAAAACATATTTCGTTTTTAGTTCTGGTTCATTGTAGATTCTAATTCCTCACCCCCAAAATGTCCCCTATCCGAACAATGTGATAATACAAATATTATTAAGATTATTTATTTATTAAAATAATAAAACTAGGATACATCTTTGATACCCTGTGTCTTAGAAATTTTTGCGCCTTAAGCTGATACTTGACCTAAACAAAAATATAAGGTCGATTTGGCCAAAATCCCAAAAATCTCTCTCGCTTAAATACGATTGTTATTTTTTTTTGTTACATTTTTCTACAATAAAAGACGGATTAGTGTAAGTTTGCCTGCTTTTTCTAATCGTTTGAAAAACACGAGGTATGCTAAGCATCAAATAAAACCTTTTCTATATTAGGATTTACTTTAAACAAACTTCTTTGATTACCAGTTTGTACTACATTAATAGTAAAAATGTACTATACAGGGTGCCCGGAAAGGTAAGGTCAAAAATGGTAAGAGTAATAGAGTGAGCCAAAATAATGTTAGTACTTCATATAAAAAACATGTCTATTGCGCTTTTTAGGAAGATATTAACCTTCAAAGTTGGTAAAAAAAAACTTATTTCAATTATAACTTTTGACCTGTTGACACAGTGCCAATGATATTTGGGCTACTAAATAAGCCAATAGTAATGCTTTTTTCCATAGGTAAACGGCTGCTCAGTAGGTCGGAATTATACAGGGACATATTAGCATTTTGTAAGTAATAAAAATTCCTTTTTTGAAGAAAATTTTTAAAATATGGTAAAATTCTTAAAAACACTTATTGACTGTGTTATAAAATTTAAGGGATTCACAACACCGTTTTTAATAATTTTACTACATTTTAATGATTTTATCAAAAAAACAAAAAAATCATTACATACAAAATGCTGATATGCCTGGCCTTGAAATGAGATTTTATGAAAAATGGTTCAAGAAATTAAACGGTCAAAGCAAAAAATGTCGGTTTTGTCACCTGTGTTAAAAGTGCATATATTAAAAGAAACAAAAACGTCGCACCCTGTATAATTCCGAGTTACTGAGCAGCCGTTTACCTATGTAAAAAGCATTACTATGAGCTTATTTAGTAGTAGTATTATTTCCCTAACGAAACGCGATAGAACGTATTTTATATGAAGTACAAACATTATTTTGACTCACTCTATCACCCCTATCATTTTTAACCTCTCTTTCTGGACACCCTGTATATCTGTTATAAATGCAACACTATACCTACTTTTTAAATTATAGCTCCTTTGTATGATGCTATGTTTAAAACAGCTATATCAATTAGCAATAATCACTTTACTCCCGACATGAAATTTCCATCCGTAAAGCATATTATCCTTTTAGGATACATTTGGGTTAATAGATGCACATTTGAGTGCCGTATAATATGACTTTTGCATGTTAGTGCAACCTAAATTAAAGTTAAATGATTTAATCTATTTCAACTCATATTTTGTATCTTTTTCCAGTAATTCATTTTTAGCAGAAGATTATTTAAAATAATTTTAATATACCAAGCATTACTACGATTTCTGTTAGATAGTCTAGTCCAACAACTGACCGTTAAAGTTAATAAGACTTGCGTGCATAGAATTCCGCCCACTGTAAACTTTTGACTTTAACTAACATAATTTATGGATATTATAAATAGAAAATACTTGTTCAAATATTTAAAAAAAAAAAATACAAGTTACCATTTACAGCTTCTAAACCATTCTTAGGATGTCTTGGACAACTTCTTAAATCTTTCAATTAACAATAGTCTAAAGCTGGAACGCTAAAGTACCGATAAAGTGTAATATGCGGTTTTTTTTTATTTTTTTCTTCCTTTCGGGGTCATCCTACCTAGGTCCGACCACCACCCCCTAGGTGGTGCACTGCAGCCTGAAGGCTTTTTGTACCTTGACCCCTTTCCCATTCACACACCATTCATTTCATAATTTGATGAATGGTTGTTGCTCGGTCCGTTCGTTCACCCCCGAGCAGTACATCGCGTGCCGTTGCCCAAAACCGACAACGGCCCGGTCACTTATCCAAGTTAAGGGCGCGCACTTCACTGCTTAACTCCGGTGATCGACGCTGCCGATACAACCGGAGCAGCCACAAGCGGTATTTTATTACCAGAGAACTTAAAGATTTATAGGTTAAGGTGTAAGAAAACCTTCTGCAACAAAATTTTTCATAAGACGTTATATCCGAGGAAAATGCAAAGTGAATCTTCAGGGCTTATTTTAAACATTTAGGGAAGTTTTTATTTTAAAGTAAACATGATGATATTTTTGGGGTATAATATTATACAAACATGAAATTCAGATATTAAAAGTGTTGTACAATACTTCTTATACGACACTGTGCTTCCTAGTCATTGTTTAGGAGAACTTTGAAAGATTATTCAGTAGAGCAGGTAAAATTACGATACTTTACAATGAAGAAAACATTAAAAAAAAAACTAAAATATAAAATATTAATTTATTTTTCTTTGTACATATTACTTGGATTTTAAAGTGATAAACGTGTCCGATTTTTGAAAATCTGTATAAAACATAATGGTTTTTTGATATACAGGGTGTTTCAAAAAACATGGACCATTGCTCGTAGGATAATTCTTTACTAAAAAATAATAAAAAAGTCTTATGCATATGCTTCCGGAAACGCGTGGTTTCCGATATACGGGGAGTTAAAGTTTTAATTTTTTTCAAATGACTTAAAAACCACTTAACCGATTTTAATGAAACTTGGAACTTTAAAGTGTATTAATAAAGTGCATAGTTTTAAATAAAAATTTCCTTACAGTTGCGGCAGTGGCGTGCGTACGGGGTAACTGTAAAAATGTATTTAGAGAAAAATTAAGTACGCCACTCACTTTTGCCAATTCTGATGCATCAGTTATGAAAGTTACTACATAGGCCACAAAAGTTACCTCTTGGTATTTTTTCCTTTAGGGTTTCCCTTAGCAGATATGGTTAATTTTATAAAAATGTGCGCAAAGTACCCATTCGGTGGAGTAACGAAAAAGTAATCGGAAAGACACAATAATTATTCAAAACTCTTGTTTTTGTACAATGCACAATCGACTTAGAGCTAAATAAAATGTTGAAAGTGACCACCGGTTTTTAAGTCATTAACTCCCTGTATATTAAAAACCCTGCGTTTCCGGACCCATGTGTATAGTTCTTTTTATTATTATTTTTTAGTAAGGAATTACCCCACGAGCAATGGTCCATAGAGGGTGTCCGCTAATTAATGGTACACAGAAAAACCACAGATTCTTTATGCCAAAATATTAAGATTTAATCAGACATACCTATATCCAAAAGTTAATATTAAGGAAGATACAGGGTGTTAAAGTAAAAAAATATTTAATTTTTTTTTTTATAGTTTTTAATACGTTTTGAATATTTCATAAATCTTGGTAATTAGGGGTTTTTTAACATGAACTATTCAGATTTGATAATAATTTTTATGTGTAAACTGAAGGGGGCTAGCTACCTTAATTAAATTTATCTAAATCGTCCCAACGTTGTTGTGCCTCTCTGTATGTACCAGCTAAATAAACCAGTTGACTCCCGTATGGTTTTTACACTAAAAAGGTATACCTTATTAGAATGGCTTCGAGCAACCGTTTTCAAGATAACGTATGTCCTAAAAGTTTTGGCACACAATATTTATCGTTTTTTTTTAATAAAGAAATTTATTTAAACACTAACTAGTTATCATAAATTACAACTCAATACTTAACTAAACTATACTATCGACTTATGTGGAGTGGCCCATCATTCTGCTCTGTATTGCCTAGCCAGTCTCCTCGTTGACATTCCAATCTGGTTTTTGCTCTTCTCACCAATCTCTCTGACCTCTGAGCGGTAAATGCACGTGATCTTTCACTTTTTGGGAGATTCAGACATGGTATTCCCTGCTCGCACTCCGCTATTGTTCTATAAATGGTCCTGCGTGAAATGTTTTCATTCTGGAATATTCGACAGATTTCAGCTTTGGGTATCCGCCCAACTAACTTGTAGATACTTTTTCTTATTTCTAATTTCTACGACATCTTAAAGCGAAAACTTCAAAATAAATTAATCTCAACTGACAGTAAATAAAGTAAATAAACTTTTGTTTTCAAAGGCAACTTGATATTATTTTGTTTTTGTTAAAATTAAAGACAATGAGTTTTGTGCCAAAACTTTTAGGACATACGTTATTTGCATCCAAGTGGATGTTTTAGAGAAACTTAATTAGGGTAGCTAGCCCCCTTAGTTTACACATCAAATTAATATTAAATCTAAATAACTCATGTCAAAAGACCCTTAGATATAAAAATATTTAAAACATATCAAAAAAAAAAATAAGATAAATTAAAAATTATTTTTTCACTTGGCGACCCTGTATCTTCCTTATTATCAACTTTTGGATATGTATGTGTGTGTGTGGTTTAATCTTAATATTTTGACATGTTGACATGTGGAATCTGGGGTTGCTATTTTACCATCAAAAAACTTGAATTTATTTTGTAAAAATTGTAAATTATCTATAAAAACAAAAAAACAAAAAAATTCGCAAGATATATTTCCTACCCAAGATGTAAACAACCCAGGTATATTTGCTACTGAAAGCAAAAATCATTCACAAAATATTTTTCGACCCAAGATAAAAATATCCAAGTATTTAACAATTAAAGATATATTTTTTAACCATCAGGATGATAGTAACAAAGGTTATAAATCCTACATATCTATAGATACTCTAACCATGAAATTTTACTTCATTTTACAGAAAATATCTTAAGAAGTTTATAATTTAAAGAATCAAATATAGATCTTGCTAAATTTATTTCTTTCAATAAATATATTAAAATTGCAAAAAACCAAAATCAAATAAACCGTAATTTGAAGAGAAAAGTACATAAATGTAATAAAAATGAGAATCAAAATATTTGTATTTGTGTCTCTTTGATAAAAAATAAAGTATTCTACTTAAAAGTAAATAAACAAGATAAAAGCAAGAAAAATAATAAAAAAATCCAACTTTAAACATAGTTTATGCAGACAAGATGTTGCGAAAATCAATAATGGTGAAGTAAAAACACTATCTAATGTTTTAGCGAATAATATGTCATCGTTCATTCTAAAAAATAATGTTATAAATAATATTTTTTAAGGAGAAAGAGTACCTAATGTACTTATTTTATGCGATGAATATGGCAGATTTATTTGCAATAATATTCGCAAACATATAAAATTACAGAATTTTGAAATATACTCTATTATAAAACATGGAGCTAATTTTAAAAATATAATAAATGATATGGACTTAATTACACAAATGTTTGTGTTGTATTAATGATTATGTTATTATATTTGCAGGATATAATGACTTTAAAAGCTTTAATTATCCGAGAATTAGTGAGGTTATCAGCAAGTTAAAGTTGTGTCTTAACACACTTTTTTTTAGTTATATCATGTCTTTTAAAAGATAACTATAATAGTAATAAAATATCTTTCATTAACCATAATCTATAAAATTGTTTATATAATATAGATAGAGGTTTGGCGGTTTCTATATTATTCTTGAATATTAATGGATTTTTGCATTAAAAACAAATCAATCTGTTTATTAATAAGATTGTTAAAACTATTAATAAATATAAAAACAACGTTATTAATAGCTGTTATGTTATTAATCAATTTGACACAAATATTGTAAATAATCCTACATCACCAAACAATTATAAAAAATTTTTTAAGCAAAACACCACAAAACCTATGTTATCTATGATGCTTTTGAATATTTATTCTATAAGAAATAAAACAAATAATTTGATTAAACTTATGAAAAATAATAATTTTTAGATTTATGCGTTGTAACTGAACATTGGTAGAAATATGATAAATAAATTTCACAGTAATATCTAATTTTTCTTAAAAATGTTTAATTAATACGACGAGGATTATAAAAAAAAATAAACAAAAATGATTTTATAAATTTTAATAAATTTGATCATTCATAAGTTGAAAAAGAATTTATATTTTTAGTACTATTTTTTAAAAAAATTCTTTCATAATTATCTGTATATACCGACCTCCTTTAGCTAATATTAAAATTTTCTTGAAATTCTATTATCAGGACTTCCTGACTTATCTTCTTGTATTTTAACTGGTGATATTACTTACTTAGGTAATAATTATCAACATTAATTAAACTTTAAAAAATTATTGCATTTATTTTTTTAACCATAAGTATTTATTTTCCTACAAGATTCTCTTAATATTCTCTCTACTATTGATGTATCTGTTCAAATATTATAATATCTTGCCAAAAAAATTACTATCAAAATCAAATAACTATGTAATCTTATTCTAAAAAAGACTGTTGGTCTATAAACTTCGTGGAAAAACAACATACTAACCATAAACACTACATTAACTAGCAAAACAGTGGATTCGTTCTATTGCTCTGTAGCCTCAAATTAATCCAAATATATTTTTTGTTATATGAATTCACTTAGTTATATGAAAAATATTTTTGTTAATAAAACGTGCATGCACTTTTATTGAAATAAAAAACAAATCATCTTCCGTTGGGATAATTTGTCAATTAAAATATTTTCTAAACTTTATAAATCAGCTTTACAAACAATGGCTGATATAATTTGGGAATTTCCAAAATGTCTAAAAGCTTCTGTAATTATACAAATTAACTTAAACATATAAAACTTTATTACAGATAAGTACTATTGCAAAAAAAGTTATATTGATTAAATGAAAAAAAATTAAATTAAAATATTTGATAGAATATTTAAAATAACAAAAAACAAAAATTACAATTAATGTTTAAATCAAAGTCTTCTATAATAAGTATCTACATAGTTTATTGCCATTTGGTAAATAATTCTTTTTTCTGTAACTAATCTATTATTGTAATGCCATTTATTTTTAGTATAATGTAAGTAGTCAAACTATTGAAGAAAAAAACTAAAAATCTATTTTTAAAGCTTAAGTAAGTTACTAAAAATAATTTTCAAATAAAAAGGTTAATTTTTAAAAAAATATTTAGTTGGGGAAGTTAAACAAAAACAAAATGGTCTTGAAAAATGATGTTTTGTAATTTTTGTCATGGCCTTCTATAAAAAAGCCAAATTTATGGAAAATGCTAATTCTCAGTAAAATTAAAGTAAAAATTGTGTAATAGAATACATTTTTGAAAAGCTCAAAGAAAGCTTATTAAATATAAATAAAAATATACAGGGTGTTCCATAAGCAAAAACATAGGTTGATATACAATATACCTATATAAAGCTTTTTCATACCATGGGCAAAATATTAATTGACAGTCAAAATTTGGTAAAATATACCCATTTAAAAAATCCTACTTAACAATAAAAGTTATTTTTAAAAAATACCTTATACCTATATTAGCTAGAACTGTCAATAAAAAGAGTGTATTAAAATAAACAGTTTATATTTTAAATTAATTTTTGTATCTCGTACAGGGGCAAAGATATTTCATGTATAAATAGAGTTGGGACACCCTGTATATGGTTTTTGTGGTACATCTTCTTAATTGGTTTAAATTATATCTTTTAAAAAGATCACAAATTGTATAATTAAATAATAATAAATCAGAAAGTAAATTGATTAATTATTGTGGTTCTCTCTCAAGGTTCTATACTTGGACCTTTATTATTTTTGTTAAATATAAATGATTTAGGTTTTACTAATATAAAAAACTAATTTACTATGTTTGCTTATGATACCACTATTTTATGGAACAACAAAAATAACATTTGTTATACGATTCAATCAATAATAATATTTTAAAAGTCAAAAAATCATAGTGTGATTCTAATTTGCTTACTTTTAGTATAAATAAAACTAATAAACAAAATATTATTTGGCTTATCTTCAATTTCTGAACTGGAGAAGAGCCAAATATTATTTTGTTTAAATGTAATCTCCCAGAAAACAAATAAAGCATAAAATAATAAAACTAATAACCTAACTTTATAATGTAAACTTAATAATATATAGGGTTTACCAATAAGACCGACAGAACTTTAAAATGTTGCTGTAGCGACATTGCTTAGAATTAAGTCACCAATTTGTCATAGTTGTGTTCAGTAGTGTTTATAATGAAGAGATACAAGATTCAACAACAAGTAGAATTTATTAAAAATATAAGTTATTTAAATGTATCAACAGAATGCGGGATATTTTGAGCAATGGTAATATGAACTGGCCATCAAGATCGTGCGGTCTCTCACCTTTGGACTATGGACTGTGGGCGTACCTTAAATCTCTGATTTACGAGAATAGCCCGCGAACGATTCGTGACCTTAAGCAGAACATCACAGCCATTACAAATACACCGGGTGATATAATTGAAAAGGTAATCGGAAATTGAGCCACAAGAATCCATTGAACTAAACAAAGTAGAGGAGGACATTTAAACAAAATTATTTTTAAAACTATATGTCATAAATTTCTTTTTCCAAAATATAAAAATTATTTTAATTTTACTTCTAGTTATTATTGTGTGTCATTTCAAAGTCCTGACGCTCTTATTGATAAACCCTTTATACAGTGCATTCCAATTTAAACGAGCCACCTCCCATTATTTGGTTATTTGTACACTTATAAAAAAATCCTGAAATCCGTCAATCTTTATTTTTAGGGAGACCCATTTTTGTGTCAAAGTTTACTTACTGTTATTCTCCCCCTACCAACATAAATGTCAAATAGTTTAAATGGAAATGGAGTTCAAGTGGTACATTATTTTAAAGCTCTTGACAAGTACTTTATAACCCTAAAATATAAAGTCAATATTTTACATACTACAAAATGGCGGTACTTAAAAAATTACCCAAATACCTGATTGGGATGGCCATATTTTCGAAACTAATAAAGTTAGATGTACTTAATGTGGTTTTTTTTAAAGCTCTTTTAAAGATCTTTTTATTGAATATATAATATATAGGGGGCTTTATTAAAAAATAAAACACTTTTTAACCTACCCTGTATATTATATATTCAATAAAAGATCTTTAAAAGAGCTTTAAAAAAACCACTTTAAGTACATCTAACTTTATTAGTTTCGGAAATACGGCCTTTCCAATCAGGTATTTGTCTAATATTTAAAGTACCGCCATTTTGTAGTAGGTGGAGATATTGACTTTATATTTTAGGGTTATAAAGTACTCGTCAGGAGCTTTAAAATGATGTACCACTTGACCCTCTTTTATATTTAAACTTTTTGACATTTGTGTTGGTAGGGGAGGGGATTACCGTAAATAAGTAAATTTTGACACAAATATGTCCCCATTTAAAAACAAAAATTGACGTATTTTAGGATTTTTTATAAATATACAAATAACCAAATTATGAGGGGTGGCTCGTTTTAATTGGAATGCACTGTATATGAATAATAATTTTGGAAATATTCTTTATTTACTAAATGTCTAGGCCTTTTGCCGATGTTAAACTAAATTTTAAAGATGATATAGAAAAATTATGTAGTAAACTAGCATCTAAATGTTATGCTATTGAAACACTTTTTAAAGAATTAGAAAAATGTTCAGTTTTAAAATCTATTTATTTTTCTTTAATTGATTCTACTATAACACACGGAATTTGTAATTGTAAAACCCGTATTTATATTTATTAAATTTATTATTTGTATCACAAAAAAGAGCAGTTAGATATATTTGCAAAGCCAAGACAAAAGAGTCGTGTAAACCATTGTTTAAGTCAAGGAGAATATTTTCTCTTACCTCTATTTATAATTAGAAACGGTATGATAAATTTTAAAAAAAAGCTGCTAACTGCTATAATACAGCTCTAAAGGTATCGACCAGTGACTTCCGAAACATTGGAAATGTCGAAGGTAATACCTTAGTTGGTTGCATTCTAAAAAAATGTATGGTAAAGTACTCTTGTAAAATATGTATACGTTTCTGCAACTTGCAATATTTAGTAGATCAGGTAATGGTTTTTTTTGTAGAATAAAAGCATATAACTCTAATAAAACCAAACTTGGTGGCTTGACGATTCCTTATAAGAATATTGACTATAATATATAGTTGGATATATTCGTTGAGAAATTCGAAGAAATAGCTTGTTAATATAAAATTGGGGAAAAAATTTAAACATTGCTAGAAGCATATTAAATTAATTCATTCCTGTGAACACTTTCCTTTTGAATATTTATTATCTCTTTATACCAGAGTACCAGTACCAGACCAGTATCACAGTTATACATTTAAATAATATAAATAAAACTCAAAGTTATGAATCTTAAAACATTTATAATTTTCTACATTTTATAAAATATTGTATATTATTTTTTACATTTGTATTAAAGTTTTAAACCAGCATTATGTTATTATTATTGAAAATTTTTGTAATGTTTGTAAATAAATAATTATCACAATACATTTTGATTCTATATAAATCAGCTGTTTTACTACTGTTTTATTTCGAATAAGGTTTCAAGATAAATAATTTAGACAACCAAAAAAAAAGGAAAAGAAACTGTAACGGTACAAATTTGTACGTTTGGGTTTTACTGGAAAGAAAAGAAATGCCATAGAATAAGGGTATTATGACATGTGATAACTGCTTACTTACGTGATATTGTCCGTTTAGTTTGAATAATTTAATTTAGTAATTTGTTGTTGAATACTTTTATAAATGAACCCCAACTTAGTAGTGTAAAATTCCTTTTTCTAATGAATAATACCACTGACATATAACAATCAGTTTAATTGAGCGGTTTTTTGTCAACGGTTACGGTTCATATTTCCTGAAATAAACAACTAAAAGTAAGGTTATATTAATTATTTTCATTTTGAGTGACAGTTAACCCCGAGGGCCGACACATAGTCTTGGCGGTAATATTTAGCCCAGCATATTAAAGGGTAAAGTACTTGGAGTGCATGCTAGAGGCGTTATTCGTTTTATAAATTGATTTATTGATTAATTTTCGTGTTCGGGACGATGGATCGTCATTAATTAATGGTGTAGTGGTCATTGGACTGGAAATTTTATGAGGGTTGTTGTCTGGGAATCCTTTATGATCGTGACGTCATATATGCAAAGGATCTTTGCCGAAATTTCCATTTTTGAACTGTCAAAGACAGAGGTTGGTAGATTTTGGAAGGTGAGATTTCACTTGCCTTTTGAACGTAGTCTGACTAACAGGTCTTCGAGTTTTTTAAATTATTTCTCTAAGAGAGATGTGAGCTACCTAGAAAGGAAGTCTATCTGTTTTTCGTTAAATGTTCAATGTGATTTTGTAGCCTCCAAAACATCTAGAGGTGAGTTTTTTCACTATTTTTATATTTAACGAAAGGGTTTTTTTAATACTTGAGGAATTTTTTTTGCTGCGATGGCTTCGTTTTTTTATATGAGATTTCTCTTTACAGGCTTTTATGTGGTACCCTTAAGTTAACCTGAATGTACAGGCTTTAAATATCCATATGTGGAAATTGCAGCGATAAAATCTCCCAATTTTCCCGGATTTTTGAACATTTTCAAGGCCACGTGGTGCGTCCTTGTGACCTTGGTTTGCCAGGGCGGTTGCTGAGTAGCCACCCATGTGATTTGGAGACAATCCATTAATTAAAGTGCTTTTGGAGTATCGAGTGGCAGCGGGCTGTTGGCCCCAACTGTAGTCAACGTTGGACTAGTTTGGAGGGTGTCTTCCGTGGTTGGAAAACGAAGGTTGGACAGGGTCCACGAGAGGTACAAGGACATTTATGTCCAGATAATTTTTTGAATTTAATTATTATAACTGCATTAACCGAATAAGTCGGTATTCTGTAATAAATCATGTTTTATTTGTAATTTTACAACTTAAGATTTAATAAGCTATTTAACCCACAACTCTAAAAACCATCTTGATTTAAAGTTTTAATAGATTTATATCGTTGTTAAATTTATTATGTTATTTAACCCACATTACTTCATTGTTGGTAAATTTATGGTATTTATACGTATTTGGTAGCATCACAGATCTGTGGTTCAAACCTATTTAATAATTACTTTGGGTAGTTTTTTATATTTGATATATTGGTAAAGTGCACTAATGGTAATTTTGTAATTTTATATATTAATTGAATTTGATTCAATTTTACCCATATTTGGTAAAAGCATTAAGCCGCCATTTTGTATAGGCCTTGGCCGCCATTTTATTAGCCCCGTGTGTAATTATTACACTTTCATATTTTTCATAATTTATTGCTAATTTAATTATTAATTTGCTTAATGACTTGTTTATTTATTAATTTATTTAATTGCTTATATTTTTAAAATTCATTGTTCCATAGGAACATTGGTTACATTTGCCCTGTTAATTTTTACAAATTTATTCAACTAAAGCTATGCTAGTCCACCTAGCATAATAGTGATTCAAAGGTCACAGTTTATTTGTTTTGTTGACTGGATCACTATTCTTGTTTTTTTGGGTTAAGGGTGACCAGTGTTTTTTATGGACTGATATTGAGTATTTTCCAAATTTACTTTAGGGTACACGTCTTTGTCTAAATGGTAGACGTCTAGTTTTAGTCCATAGTGTAAGTGTGAGTTGTCCTGTGTAAATTATTTCAATACTTAATTTATTTATTAAATTTAAATCATTTTAAAAGCTTGGCTTTGTTTTCAATTTCCTTTTTTTGTTAGTGTTAGCACTAACTGGCGCCCAAATAATTAAGATACATTGCTGTGATTAAGATTTCATTTTGAATAGATATAATCAGTTTTTTTAC
Organism: Listronotus bonariensis; assembly: GCA_014170235.1. Taxonomy (NCBI): domain Eukaryota; kingdom Metazoa; phylum Arthropoda; class Insecta; order Coleoptera; family Curculionidae; genus Listronotus; species Listronotus bonariensis. The sequence goes on from JACEGR010000546.1 coordinate 148,023, forward strand.
CTGAAACTCAAACAAAAGTTTAATTTAATCGACCCATGACCCGCTCTCCGATGAAAAGCTGTCGCGCTTATGTTGCCTAGTTTTATTACCAGCTAATTAGGTTACAAAACATTACTAAACTTATTAACAATAATTATGTGGCAGAAATTAAACAATTTAAAAGAGGTTTTACATAAATATTATAGTAAATATTTTTAAAACCACCTTAATATTCTATTTATTTTGAATAAAACCTACACTTTTTATTTTTCATCAGGATTTGAACAACCCTTGTATCTTTGCTTGGGTGTTGCACGCCCCCGTCGACCCTCGTATCACAAAGGTATCGCCGCTAATGCGCCGGGTCACGTAGTTTTTGAATAGTAAAAGCGGGTGGTTTTTTTAATCCAAAACATGAAAGTGTCTACGGAAAGTGGGGTAACTTGATAACCATTAAATTATGACGAATATTGTAAAATCCTTGAGTTACAAGGAATTTACTTAAGCAAGGCCTTCAACCATCAACTATGAGTTAGTTGACACGACATTGTAAAAGCCGTTCTAAGTAGCATACATTGTTAGTGGGTCACCATGAGGTTTTATAGCCCTTTAATACATTTTTGAAACAAATTATAAATTAATATATTTGTTTTAATATCAGATTCAAAAATGTATAAAAATGCAAAAACTGTTCCTTTTTTAAAGTGGAAAAATGATCAGCTGGCTAAATAAACACTTTAGGAAAGTACAATTAGGGATATACGAAAGGACAAAAAAATTAAGAACCTTTTATCGAATAAGCACAACGCTACAATAATTCTGCATTTACAAGAATAAAAAGAATCGTCTATTAATGGTTATTACCGACTTTTACCCAGTAATTTTACTAAAACAATTGAAGAAAAAATTTATTTAACACTGCACAAAAATAAATACTACATTTCGGACAATATTAAAAACACCTCTCACACCACAATATATCAAACCATTTTACTAATGCTTACTGCTCATTGCTTATATTGTATAAGCAATAGCTAAAGGTATATCGGCCAGTAAAGCAATAACAAAGGATGTAAAATGAATCATCCCATACGAAATGTTAACATGCCGGTATTTAAGTTAGACTGTCTCTTTTCCTCACATTGCCTATGTGCTATGTTATTTAGCTGATCCGGTATGTATTTGTATTATGGAGTTGGCAAAAGATTTTTTTGGTTAATTTGTTATTTTGTAACTTTTAACTTGGCGCTGGAGCAGTCCTCTTTTGTGTATTGCGGTGAAAATCTATTTATTAACGAAATAACTTTGCCCTGTACACGATACAAAAATAAACTTAAAATAAAAAATAATTATTTGGATACATTTTTTTTTATTGACAGTAGCAGTTAATATACAAGGGGTCTTAAAACAGAATTTTTATTGTCAAGTTAGTTTTTTTAAAACCCTGTATATTTTAATAAATTTTGACTCTGTATTATATTCTACATGTGTGTGTACAAAAGTGAAGAAAGAAAATCATATTTTGATTCTTATTATTTTTAACTGATTCTGTCACTATATCAGAGTGACAAATATTAGTAATAACATGTAATTAATTACCTTTTATTGTAGGAACTACTAATAGGTAAGCCACCAATTTTATTAATTTTGGACATATATTTCCTTAATTTTACTAAAAAACAGCAAAACGTCAATTTTGGCTGGTTTTTAGACTAACTAAGAAAATGTGTGTATACAATAAACTAAATAGCTGACTTACCTATTGATTGTTTTTAAAATGGAAGATATTTAATTACATGGTATTATATTATTTGCACTTTGACAGTGACAGAAATATTTAAAGAATTATTAAAACCAAAATAATATTTTCTTTTATCACTTTTAATTGTTTCTGAGTATATCCGCATACTGGTAATATCTCAAAAACCAGCAATATTTGACGTATAGTGTGTTATACTTTGATATAAAATTTAATACCCAGTCAAAATTTCATAAAATATATAGGGTGTTATATTAAAAAACAACTTGATAGTAAAAATTCTATTTTTAAGACACCTTGTATATTAACTAGTACTGTCAATAAAAAGATTGTATAGGGTCGAAGTTATTTTGTGTGAAGAGTTGAGGCACCCTGTATATTTTATTTTGTTACATATTAATTTAATTTTCTATTTTTTATCAACTAAAGAAAATTTTGCTAATTAGCATGTTGGTATAATTTATATTAGAGTAAATCGTTTGCGTTAGTTTATTATTTTTCTTAGAGAAATGAAGATGGGACATTTAAATACTCCTTTGATACAAACCAACGTTAATGAATTAGTGGATTTGATTTTGCATAAAGATTTTGATAATATTACTTTAACTGAGACATAATTTTACTCTTGTATTCATTCTCACATTGTTCAAAGTCCAGATTATAATTTTATTTGAAAAGATATCCTTAAGTTAGGTGTAAAAACTTTTATTATTTATACATTTTATTATTTTAGTTATTATTTTACCACCCTATTCCAACTTAAACACCGTTATAAATAATATTGATGATATATTTTCTATTGTGTGTTCTTAGTAGCCAAAATATCATCTCTAGGTAATATGATGTTTTTAACATAGTAATCCTTTAATTTCCTGTTTTAAATCCTATGGACTGGCACAATTTTTAAATTAACTAACAAGGATAACGAGCACAACGTCGACTCTGATTGATCCAATTTTCTTTACAAATAGTAAACTGATTTCTGAAGTGGACATATAATCTGCAGTAGGAATTTTAGATCAAAGGTTGGTATTTATTAACCTTGTTACACTTTATTTTTCCTACGGATTTTTATTTGTCCTTTTTATGTATTTTAATGTTTAGCTTAAATAAGTTTCAAGAAAAATAGTAATAAAAATAGTATTTGTACTTACATGTATTTGAACATTTTGGTATTACTCAGAAAAACTAATTGATTTATTTTTAACATAGCAAAATTAAAAGAAACACCTGTAATTTCATCTTCATTTATTTACACCGCTTACATGTCACTGCACACCATAGCTCACAAAGTAATTAATAATATTATAACTTGGTTATACCCCACTCCTGGTTAGAGTTAACTATAAAATTGCACTTAGAGTCACAAATACTAATTAATTTATTCACTCCGTGTCTATCCAGGCCTATATTGTTTAAATGGATTTTTCTTCTGCATGACTCGATGTCAACAAACCCAGCTGGCATCGTAGTGAGGTTGGTTTTTTTAAGTCTGCCTTGGTGGTATATGGGCTTGAGAATGATGACCAGATGCCTAAAACATACATTCATTATTAGATTGACTGTCTAAGTAGATTATATTTTTAATTAATTACTTTTGGTTAAAATAGCCTTGTTTACATTTAAATGTCACCTGTCATTTAATGTCAAGTTTGTTGTTTATAGCTCAAAAAATATTAAGTTTTGATACAAGCAGCGCCACCTCTTAGAACATAAGTAAAGTTCAGACTTGTTAGGTTGTCAACCTGAATAAAAACAGTTGTGTGGTTCGAATAAAGTTTTTCAACGGTTTGTACGTGTTTCACTTTTGTTCCCCGTTTTTTCCATATAACTTCCACAAATTTTATCAGGTTATGGGCCCAGGCATCCCAGATATCCCTGTTTATATGGACAAAACCGTGTAGCTTGTTTTTGTTACGCCGGGCTTTGTAAAAAGTGAAATATTTCGTGTTGAAGTTTTCGTTCTCGTGTGTAGTCAAAATGGCGGTCAACTATTTGGGCAATGTGCCAAAACTAGTCGGTCGGGAAAACTATTCCGAGTGGTGTTTCGCCGTGGAAAACGTGTTTGTTTTAGAAGGACTTACGAAATACCTTGATGGAACAGAGACCGATACGGTTCTAATAGCTAAAGCAAAAGCTAAGTTGATCCTGACTTTGGATACATCCATTTTTGTACATATTAGGAACAAATCATCGTGTCAAGATGTTTGGGACACCCTAAAGAAAATGTATGAGGACAATGACACGTAAAATTGGTCTTTTACGCAGTTTAATTTCGTTGAGATACGAAAATTGCCTTTCAATGGAAGCCTATGTGACGCAAGTTATTGAAACTTCCAGAAAATTGGACAGAACAGGTTTCAAAATCAGTGAGGAATGGATTGGGTCGCTTTTATTGGCGGGATTACCAGAAAAGTTCTCACCGATGATAATGGCCATCGAGCATTCGGGCATTGCAGTGACATCTGACGAAATAAAGTCTAAGCTTCTAGACATGGAGTCCGATTTTGACGTGAAAGCAACAGGTGGCAGCACGGGTGGTGCGTTCGCCAGTAAAATAAGTCGTCACGGTAAGCCAAGAGATGGCGGCACCGACAAGAAGAAATTTGAAAAGAAGAACATAGATGACATAACCTGTTACAATTGTAAACAAATCGGTCATTTTCAAAACAAATGTCCCAAATTGGAGAAAAATAAGAAAAATGCTTTCAGTGTAGTTTTTCTGAATGGAAATTTTGCCCCTGGTGATTGGTACATTGATTCTGGTGCAAGCAATCATGTTACTGGAAGAGATGGCTGGTTGAAAAACATAAGTGAATCAAATGTCCGTGAAATAACAGTGGCGAATAATGAAAAACTAGAAGTGAAATGTTCGGGACAGGTAGACATTTCAACAGTTGTTGATAAATAAACATTTGACATTCAAGTGAAAGATATTTTATTTGTGCCAAAACTTTCCGCAAATTTGTTATCTGTTGGACAACACAAAAATGGAAACAGTGTTGTTTTCAGTGATGCACATTGTAAAATTTATAATAGTGCTGGAGTGTTAGTTGCTACTGCCAACTTGAACAATAACATGTATAAGTTAAACATAAAACAACATTTTGTGGGTGTTGCAGCAACTGCAGATGTGTGGCACAGGCGATTTGGTCACATAAACTACAAAGATCTTGCTAATATGAAAGAAGTGACTAATGGTTTCGAATGTCAAGGTTCTTTAAAAGGAAAAGAAACATGCCAAGTGTGTTGTGAAGGTAAACAGTGCAGATTACCATTTAAACACGTGGGTACGAGATCAACTCAAGTTTTAGAAGTAGTTCATGCTGATTTGTGTGGTCCCATGGAGGTGTTGTCACTGGGAGGATCAAAGTATTACTTAATATTAGTGGATGATTTTAGTCGTATGTCATTTGTATATTTTTTGAAACATAAAAATCAAGCACTAAAATATTTTAAGGAATTTAAAGCAATGGTTGAAAACCAACAAAATACTAAAATTAAGTGCTTTAGATCTGACAACGGGGGAGAGTTCTGTAGTATACTCTTTGAAAATTTTTTGGCTGAAAATGGGCTTATTCACCAAAAGACTAACCCGTATACACCACAGCAAAATGGCATGAGTGAAAGAATGAACAGAACTTTAGTAGAAAAAGCACGTTGTTTGCTTTTTGATGCAGGGCTTGATAAGACTTTTTGGGCCGAAGCTGTATACACGGCTGCTTATTTAAGAAATAGATCTGTTGTGACAGGATTGGATAAAACACCATACGAGGTGTGGTCACAAAAGAAACCAGATGTAAGTAATCTCAGGATTTTCGGCAGTGAGGTTATGATGCTAGTTCCTGAAGAAAAAAGGCGAAAGTTTGACAAGAAATCCAAGAAAATGATACTAATTGGGTTTTGTGAAAACATCAAAGGATATAGATTGTATGATCCGATAACAAAGTCTGTCATTACGAGCAGAGATGTTGTCATAAATGAAAATATGCCAAGAAATGAAAATTCAGATCTCATTGTAGAGAATAACTGTAAGGAAATACCACCTTCAGTGGGGGATGAAGTCGACAATAGTACTTCCAGTAATGTACAGAGTGAAACGTTTTCAGAAGACGAGTATAATCCACAAAATGACCTACCAGACAGTGACTCATCATATGAGGAAGCATCAAATGAGTTCACAGAAGTGTCTAGTGCGGTAAGAAAATCAGACAGAATAAGAAAACCTACCAATCTCAATGATTATGTAACATATTGTGCAAGTGCAAGTGATGTCAATTTGGAGGCTGTTCCTTTAAGCGTATCGGATGCTTTGTCAAGATCTGACAGTGATCAGTGGATTCAAGCAATGGAGGCAGAGCTAGCTTCTTTTGACGAAAATGATAGACAGACCAGAAAACTCGACTGTAGTGCAGTGCAAGTGGGTGTTTAAGAAAAAGTTTGATTCGGAAAATAAAGTGTGTTATAGAGCTCGTTTAGTGGCGAAAGGTTATACTCAAAAGCCGGGAATAGACTTTGATGAAACATTCTCACCTGTGGTAAGACATTCTACGTTAAGATTTTTAATTGCTTTGTCTGTCAATTTAAATTTAAAAACCACACATTTAGATGTGACAACTGCTTTCTTAAATGGTTCTTTATCGGAAACTGTTTTTATGATGCAGCCTGAAGGCATTGATTACTTCGTAGATAAGAACCAAGTTCTCAAGTTAAAAAGAGCCATCTATGGTTTAAAGCAGGCATCGAGAGTATGGTACGAAAAAGTAGAAAATGTTTTAACTAGTTTAAATTGTAAGAAATCTGAGTATGAGCCTTGTGTTTTTCTTAAATTTAAAAATAATTGTAAAACAATTGTGGCTCTTTATGTAGATGATTTTTTCATTTTTTCTGACTCTGATGCAGAAACTGATTTTTTGAAAAAACAATTGTCAGCAAAATTTAAAATTAAGGACTTGGGTCCGATGAAACAATGTTTAGGGATGAAAGTTAAAATTAATAATATGTCAGTTACTTTAGGTCAAGAACAGTATATTGACGAGTTGTTATTAAGATTTAACATGAAAGAATCTAAGCCCGTAAGCACGCCTATGGAAAATAACTTAAGACTAAATAAAAGTGAATTGAAAAGTGATAATAACTTACCTTATCAACAGTTAATCGGGGCTTTAATGTATTTAGCCGTACTTACGAGGCCAGATATTGGTTTTTGTGTAAGCTACTTGAGTCAGTTTAATAACTGCTATGATAAATCTCATTGGAATAGTGCAAAAAGAGTACTGCGCTATTTAAAGGGAACTAAAAGTTATGGTTTAAAATTTCTTAAATCAGATACTTTGGAACTAGAAGGTTTTGTTGACGCAGATTGGGCGGCAGATATAATAGATAGAAAATCTTTTACAGGATTTTGTTTTAAACTGTCTGGTTCCATAGTGTCATGGGAGTGTAGAAAACAATGTTCAGTAGCTCTCTCTAGTACTGAGGCAGAATATGTAGCAATCTCTGAAGCCTCAAGAGAAGCTATTTACCTGTACAATTTGTTTGGTGAATTTGTAGGCAAAAATAGTTGTATAACTTTATATAATGATAACCAAAGTGCACAGAAGTTGTGTATTAATCCTGCTTTTCACAAACGCGCCAAACGTATTGATATAAAATACCATTTTATCAGGCAGGCTATTTCCAATGGTTTTGTAAATGTTAGATATTTAGATACTAGTAATATGCCTGCTGACATCTTAACAAAAAGTTTGTGTTCTGTGAAACACAATAAGTTTTGTACAAAATTAGGAATATTAGATGTTAACAAGTGATATTTTTTGACCTAGTGGGGTGTTGTTTATAGCTCAAAAAATATTAAGTTTTGATACAAGCAGCGCCACCTCTTAGAACATAAGTAAAGTTCAGACTTGTTAGGTTGTCAACCTGAATAAAAACAGTTGTGTGGTTCAAATAAAGTTTTTCAACGGTTTGTACGTGTTTCACTTTTGCTCCCCGTTTTTTCCATATAACTTCCACAAATTTTATCAAAGTTTGACATGAAAGTAAATTAAAAGCCTAAAAGTCCCCAAAACTAGACATGGGCTAAACCTTGCTTAATTGCCCTTAATTCCTATTTCTGATTGGCTTATTGGTACTTACCATCTCTACTTCTTGCCGGCTGCTGTGCTGTCAGAACCATGTTAGGTTATCTTTTTGCTTTTGGTGTTTGATCCGTTAAGAGCATTTCTTTGTGTGAAAATAAAACTCAGAGAAAAAAAGACTTTGGGCTGACTCTTTTTAATATATTTTGATATTAAAATATACTTGAGTGTTTAGTATAATATTTTATTGCCGAGTTTGTCTGTTAATTTTCTCTACCAAACAAGCACATGTGACGCCACCCATAATCCGAGGTAAGCCATTTAAATCTGTAGAAATCATCTTTTAAAACTATCTTAGAACTGTATTGTAGTGCTTTTCTTTTACCTAATAAGCAGTCATGTATGGTGTTTGTTAACACATACCTTTCTTTTAGGCCTTTTCTTAGTCTTCCTACTTTTCTACTCTCCTTTTGTTTCGCTTGAGCTGTCTGCCGAGACCTATGATTTCTGATGCATGAGTTTTTGCTTAAGTGTTACCTGCTATTGCCTTCTTGCATGCATGCTGCTCTCACTGCCGCCTAGTCCCGCATATATTCCAGCCATTTACCCAACCATTACAACATATGAGAGAGAGAGAGATTGAGATTCTGTGGAACCGTACGAGCCCTCGGGTACCTCTAAAGAAAAATAAAGATAAGTAAAACTTAGGATGTGTAATTAGTTGTAGTACCTTACCTGCTTATTATATCTGTTGGTAATTTTGAATTCATCATAGGAAATAGTGTTCGCTTCGCTGCAGTAGAACTTAACATTAATACCATATTTGTTAATAATTTGTATTTAGCCTAATAATTAATTTATCAAATTGATTACACCATCTGCTTGACAGATAGCAACTGTTAGTGGATTAGGTTGCGGTTATCGGGGAAGTACCCGAACAGGACACCCACTCATTTTTTCATTCATTCATTTATTTTAATAATTTGTGCATTCATTCATTTATTGAACAGCTTCAGCCATTTAATATTGAATTTAATAAATAAAACATTGGTGTACTGTCTAGACCTAGAATATTATTTTGTTTTATTTGAAGAACCTTTTCCCGTTTTTAAGTTGAAGATATTCTAGGTGGAAAGGTATAAAAAGATTAGTATATTCTTTTTCCTGACCGTATATTTATTAATTTAGTTTTTGTTTTTGGGTTTTCGGTCAATTAAATGAGAAACTATTTGATGTTTGTTGACGTTTCGGTTTATTATTAAACCATCTTCAGAATCTATAATTTAAAAAACAACGATCTAATCATGAATTCTTAAAAAATAAACAAATACCAAAAAACCATATTTTGGTATCATTTGATGTGGTATCACTGTACACAAATATTCCCATTGAACTTGCAATAAAAAGTATTGATAAGAAGTGGTCACAAATTAAGGAATTTACCACCATCCCAAAAAATGAATTTATCGAAGCAACCAAAATATGCATTTCATCCACTTTTTTCAATTTCAAGAACAATTTTATTCACAAATTTACGGTGTTGCCATGGGTTCACCAATTTCAGCTACAATAGCCAACCTTGTCATGGAATGCCTCGAAACCAGTGTCATAGAATCTTTAGATTATAAGCCATATTTTTTTAAAAGATTTGTTGACGACTGTCTTCTTTGTATTCCAAGTAATAAGCTTCAATATACACTTAAAAATTTAATTAATTTCATTCAAAACTTCAATTTACACACGAAAATGAAAGTAATCGTAAAATTAATTTCCTCGATGTAACAATAAGCTATGATAATGATGGCATAATAAAAACAAACTGGTATACAAAACCAGTATGGTCTGGTAGATACCTTAATTTTAACTCAAACACCCCAAATGCATACAAAAAAGTGTTGTCAACTCATTAGTTGACAGAGCAATAAAACTTTCTGATCCAAAACACAGACCACAAAATCTTAAAAAATAAGAGAAGTCTTAAAAAATAACCAATACCCAAAAAATTTCACAGAACCTATCATAAAATCGAGAATAAATAATATATATAACTCTAATAAACACCAACACAAAAACAGTGATAAAGACAAAAAATACATTTCATTACCCTATAACCCTGAAATAAATCATAAAATTAAAAAGTTTTAAAACCATTTAAAATTCATGTTGCTGAAAAACCACTAAATAACTCAAAAACACTTTTTACTAAACTAAAACCCGAAATTCCACAATTAGAACAAACAAACCTCATTTATAAAATAGACTGTCTAAACTGTCCAAAATCATACATTGGCCAAACAAAACAGTATTTAAAAAATAGAATAAAAGAACATCAAACAAGTATTAGAAACATTAAAGAAAATTCGACAGCACTAGCTAATCACGCAATAGAAAACTTACATTATTTTGACTTTAAAAGCGTACAAATTTTAGACTACGAAACAAATTTTAGAAAAAGAAATATAAAAGAGATGATTCACATTAAAAAAACCAAAAATACAGTAAACCATAGGACCGACACAAATAATCTTAGTATTGTATATAATAACCTTATTACAGGATAATAAAATGCAAATTTTTACTATCAAAATTAGGAAAAACCGAAAGGTATAATAAACGTCAAATAAAACCAAGATTACTGGAAAAAAATGTTAGTTCTCTCCAAGCTTTCAAAATGTAACATTGTAGTTTTAATTTGTAAATATTAGTGATTAAGTTTAAAAAAGGTATGTTAATTTTAAATTATTTTATATTAATAATAGCAGCGCCCTTTGAATAATATTTTTCTTTTGCTTTGTATTAAAATTAAGATCGTTGTCTTTTAAATTATAGATTCTGAAGATGGTTTAATAATAAACCGAAACGTCAACAAACATCAAATAGTTTCTCATTTAATTGACCGAAAACCCAAAAACAAAAACTAAAGGTATAAAAAGATATTGTTTATTCTGAGAACTGTAATACGGGTGGCGCCTTAAAATTGTTTGGGACTTTTCTAACTTTATTTTGGAGTGTTTATTTGACCCACTCCCCTCTCCGCTCAAAGCTAGCGGCCGGTTCTCAGAGCAGGATTAAGCCTTTTGGGCAAGTAAATCCACCCATCAGTATAAACAACAACCAGCAACACCCGTTTTTAATAACAACCTTAATAATAAATCAAATAGGATGAAACCTAAAATTATCAGTTTTTGCAGTTTTAGAAATTTCAATTTAAATATCTTTTTCCGTGTTCTAGAAAAATCTTAAAAAATAAAGAATAAAAAAATTAGAAATCTTAAACTCATTTATTATAAACTTATTTGATCAACAAGCACCAGTTCTAGAAAAAGGGTTATCAAACCACCCGCCCCTTGGTTAACTGATAATCTAAAATTACTAATAAAAAACAGGTATCGTGCTTTGCAAAAATTTCAAAATAATTATATAATAATATAATTAATAAAAGAAATTGGAAACTTTACTGTAACGATGGTAAGAAACGAGAAACAAGGATATTTAAATTTTAATAATATTTAAAATGATTGAAAACCTTGGAAAACTTTTAAAATTTAAACATATGTACATCAAATTCTGTTTAAATACTAAACTGCTTTTTGGTCATGAAAAAATAAATAAATAATTTTCTACATTTTTAAATATTATCAATGATTAGAATGATAACATAATAATTAATATTATTATAAAAATATTTTTCTTAGAATAATAGGGGTTTTTACATAGCTACAACGGTAAAAAAGTTGATTAAATATTAAATAAAATTAAAACGAACGCCTTCGGCGTTGACAAAATTTCTCTAAACATGATTAAAAACTTAGGCTATATGGTAAAGTAGTTAATTGTTTATTGGCTAAATATCACCCTAAAAGATATAGTTGGCTGTGGTGAGGTTCATTTTTAATATTAATTTTGTATGCTTTTTCAACTGATTGTTAACCTTGTCATCTAATAAAAAACGTTTATTATTATTATTATTATTATAATCCCTACTTATGGAAAGTAGCTTTAGGTAAACCTATTCGTAAAGAACCTAAAGATTTCTTAGATTCTAGAATTGTCAGTATATTACCAAATCTTTTAAGGGTATCTGACAAGTTTTTTTCCAATTAAATAATTATTTTAAAGAAATAGAGATATTGCCGGCTGCTTTGGCAACGGTTACAAGTGATATCATTAAGGCGTATAATTTAGGGTTGCTCAGTGTGTTTGTTCTGCTTGATCATTCTAAAGCATTTGATAAAATTAATTACAAATTGTTAATTGCAAAGTTAAAATTTCGGTTTTGATAATTCGTCGCTAACATTAGTAAATTCTTACCTAAGTGATTGAAAGCAACAGATTTGGGTTGAAAATTCTTAATCTTCCAGTGCCTATATTTTGTTTGGTGTACCACCAGGTTTAATCCTTGGTTTACTTCTTTTTATTATTTACAGACCCGACATATTAAAGTCTTTTATTTGCTGTAAAGTCCCAGTATAAGTAGATGGTACTCAAATATATTCTCACCTTTTAAAGAATATGGAAGACATGTGTTAAAGTAGAAGTCCTGTATATTGCATTTTTGTAATATGGCCATACCTTATTAGTTTAGTTTTATTGTCATTGTGTCTGGTGTATGTCATTGGATAAAATTTGTTTTACTGTCAACATAGTGTCACAGTTATTTCGTTTAAAATACTCTAATAAGTATACCCTATACTCTGTTCACTATAAATTAAGAAAAACACCTGAACAAAACATTTATTTTATTGGTTTAAAACTACAGTAACCGAAGTTACTTATTAGGTATTCATTATTAATTAAGAGTGACAAAAGTATAGGTCCTAATACTTTAACATAAAGATGTCAGTGTAAACAATGATAATCTTAATACTTTTTTAATCTTTGGACAAACCACGAAGGCTGTGTGGGTGTCTTAAATAATACTATAAGGAAACTAATGTTTAAACATACTCTTTAAATCCTTAAAGTTTGCTATTTATGTGTTGTGGCAACAATAGCAACAGTACATTTTTAAAACAAAATTTAAATATAAACTTAAGTAATAAGTCCTTTACAGATAAAACGAAAGATTAGACGTAAGATTTGGACTTAGATATGCAATTTACAAAACATCTTAAGTTCTTATTTAAAAAGCATATTCCAATCTAAGACTTAAATATTGCAATCGGCATAAAAGCAAAAAAATATTAAAAATTGTTATGTGAATCTCCAGTACTGTCACACTTAAAGTATTGTCATTTTATTTATTGACCTTGCCTAACTTAAATTGACAAAAATAAAATAAAAAATTACAAAAATCACGCTCTCAAATTGTATACCGTATTGAAAAATGTCAACCTATTACAAATCAAATAAAAAAATGTAAAATGCTTAACTATAAATTCTAGAAGATAACAACATCTAGGTACCATAACGCACAAAATTATAACTTATGCTGCGGTGGCACTATGCCCTAAACAAAAATGTATTCGGCATTCCGATATTCATTCTCGAAGACCTAGATTCACACTAAGTTTGTGATACCTAAACATAAAACTGCCATATTTCTAAGAAGTTTCACATTTAAGTCTATATTTTTATTAACTTGTTGCTGTATTTTAAATTTTTTAATATTACCAAATGTAAATATCAATTAAAAGCTCTTTTACTGAGCAAGCAATAATTAAAGAAAAGAAAGGGTGTTGTGTTACGTGCTGTGGGGAACTGTTTGTGTGCTAAATTTTTAGTTATCTTTTTTAACCTATGTTATTCATATTCTGCCATAAGAAAAGGATCTGTCATCTTTTATGTTATTTTCCTTTCCCATACTGTTTAGGGGTTAAGTATAAATAGCTATGCTAGACTTTGCCTTTACTTAGTAGTAGAGGGGTTTAAGGAAATACCCGAATTTGTTGAAGGTATGTTATTTTAAATTTATTTTTTGTTTTTACCTTCAGGGATTAAATGCACTTAAAAGACTAAAAGAAGCCCATTTTGGAAGATTTATTTTCTGAGAACCCTTTTAATTTATTAATTTAAAATTTCGTACATATATTCTGTATAATTTTAACAATATCTTAACATATTTAATTTGTCAGAAAAAAATTCCTGAAAGCCTCTGTAGCCGATGTCCAGGTGCTAATCTAAAAATGCTTTCTGCGGTGACCACCATATCTCTGAACGGAATCATTTAAAATAAAAAAAAATCAAATATATTTACTTTAATAAATATATAGGCAATTTTTTTTTTAATGGCGGACTCTCAAATACAGAAATCGATATCAGACCCTCAATTTAGGCCTTAAATTATTTATTAAAAAACAAATATTTATTCGTAAAAAAGACCTTTCGATTAATTGCTAAAAAATATATAAGGCTTGCGTCAAAATTTGAAAGCGATCAGCTGAGCAGTTTTCGAGAAATCGTGGTCACCGTCTTCGAAAACACCGTTTTGAGAAAAACGCGTTTAAAGCTTTAAGAAATCTATACGCTTATTTGAAAATTTGTTACAAATACGCGCATCTCTTCGAAACTATTTAACGGATGAATTTTAAATTTTCAGAGAATATACTTGAATACAAGTACACTCGAAATATGCTTGATTTTTTTTTTTAATTGCAATCCCCTTACTAAAGTCGTTATTTATTTATAGCCGTTATTCAAAATTTACAAAGATCATATTTTACATAGACCAATCACTAGAGATTTGGCAACTCCCAATTTAGGTAGATTTCTTTTTAAATTATTTAAATATTAGCTAGCAAACTATCTTCGTTTGTAATTAACTCCCATCACTTTGTAAATATCCTTTAGAACATAAAATTAGGTACCTTAGATAAGTTTGTTAGCTTTGAAATAGAAAGCGTGTTTACAAATGTAAAATCGTTTAACATTGTAAATTAGTTAGTTACCCCTTAAAGATATTATGGAGTTCTTAAGGTGCCAATGACCTACCAATGGGATCCGCACTTACTCCAGTTTTTATTTATTTAACTAAAAAAAATTGCTGATAAGCATGTTGGTATAATTTGTATTAAAATAAATTGCTTGCTTTAGTTTATTATTGTTCCTCAGAGAAATGAAGATTGCACATTTATATACTCGATACTAAACAACTTTAATGAATTAGTAGCTTTATTTTTGCATACAAATTTTGATATTATTACCTTAACTAAAACATGGCATTCCTTCTATGTAGATTATTACGTTGTTTAAATTCCAGGTTATAATTTTATTCCATGTGGCACGCACCAATACGTTTATAAAAATTCTTTTAATTTTCAAGAGGTACATATCGTCGCCTTGCATGCATAGGGGCGTATCTCAAAATTTTGTGTTTTTGAGTTACGTCTACCAAACGGATTATCCTAAACATTTCTAGCGGCTGTCTAATGGGTTTGTCTCAATTCCTTTTAGTTTAAAAGTTATTAAAATAAATTATTTAGGCGTAACAATATGTTGCAGAATTAATTTGCTAACAAAAAGGCGTATTTAAGATGCGCCTTTTTGTTTGCAGTATTTTATTTCTTGACTTGTATTTAAAAAGGCGTATCTTAAGATACGTCCTTTAGTTTGCAATCATTTAAGGTAAAGTCATCCAATAAGCCCATTGCAATAACTACAATTGTGTGCTAAAGGCCCCTGATTAGCCGATTGGTCATTTCAGTTACTTGCTTATAATTGTTAAGTGTACGTTCAGTGTTCGTTATTTTCATAAGAATATATAAAATAATTGTTTAACAGTGCAAAAATCGTATGGTAAAAAACTATTTTTGAAAAAATAGCATCATTATCGCTACGTTTTTAGTATTACAAGTGTGCATGTGTGACGTAACCCTAAAATCACAAAATAGAGACTTTTCGGCACCTTATGTTTCCTTCTTTTTTCAGAATAAAAACAACTAAAATCAGTATGGATTTATTAGTTTTGTGGGACGACAAAACAAAAGACGTTGTGAATTCTAATAAACTTGTAATTTTAAAAGACAATCAAAAATACTTTAAACGAGGCAGTACAATTAAAATGATGTTCAAGAACAAGTGGTATTACGGAACTGTGATAGCATATGAAAACAAAAGTTACTCAAATTCAGACAGTTATTCCGACAATGTGCCTCTTAGTCGCCTTTCAGAAACTTTCAACGACTCAAATTCAGACAGTTCATCTGACAATCTGCCTCTTACTCGCCTTCTTGAAACTTCTAACGCCAAAGAATCTTTAATAGAAAATGTAGTTCCTTTTACAAAACCGGGCAAGTCTATTAAAGAAAATTAAACCATAGGGTATTGCGAATCAATTTTGAAAAATAAAAGCTAAACTGAACTATTATGTTCGGATAGTTCGCATGAATATTTTTCAGTTTGTCGGCTTCTGGAAAGCACGAAAGCCAACAAATCTGTGCATCTGAATAAAGAAATGCCTTGTACCTACAGCGGTATAGTTATAATACAAAATATATCCATACCAGCAGATAGAGCAGTTGTCACAAACGAACCATTTCGTTCTACCCGTAATATCCAACACGCAAAAAGCTACAATTTTAAAGCAGATCAAATCTCTAATGATAAGACATAGCATATAATGATGATGACTTGGATAAAGGTCCGAACTATGTAGACCTGTGCTCAGTAATATGGTGCAGACAAGAAGGAGACAAATTTTGCTCTTTTTGGGAAATTAAAAGGTGTAAAAGGCACTTTAAAAAATCATGCCGCGAACATGATGTACTTACCTAAGACAAACGAAAGTGCAATTTTTTATAAAAGACGACTCGCTGCCTACAACTTTACCTTATAAAACCTGGCAACAAAGGACTGCTTTTGTTTTACATGGAGCGAGGTAGACAGTAAAAAAGATCTTCTGAAATTCCAACTTGCTTTTTTAAATTTTTGCAGTACTATGACAACGAGGAGCGGATGTAGCGGGCAAAATAAAAACTCCAGAGTTGCTTCAATGTTACTCTATTTTGTAGCAAATAGCCGATGCATAGAAGAAATAAGCCTTAGGTTTTTGAGCCATTCCACGGTTAAAGTGAGAGAGACTCTGCTTATAGCACTATAGGAGTTGTTATTTCAAAAACAGGAAACCTGTTTGTCCCTTCACAGCTCATACCCATATTCAAACTGGCTAAAAAGAAACATCGATACCATGTAACACAAATGAATTTTACAGATTTCCTAGACTTTAGAAGTTTATCAAAAGATATGCGAATTTTGAGTATTTGACAAGATGACAACAAAGAGACAGCATCAACTGGACGGAAATATCTGAAATTAACGAAAAAAAATCCTGATAAGATTTTTTTTAAAGTATCAGCTTTTGACCAAAGCTATAGGAGTATCTCACTAAAAACAACAATAAATGAAAGTATCAGTGATTAACCCAAGATGACGCTTCCTAAATATAATGACCTACAATCTTTATGCACAGGTGCAACACCCGTAATACGCTCTCAAGAACATATTACATTTTACAGTTCTCTTCCTCATGAATGAGGCTTTATATTTTTGATTTCCTATTAAATCTAAGATTTTTTTATTATATTGTTTGTTAATTTCTTTTTGTTTATTAACTTAATGTAAAAACAATACCTGACGATCTATAACAAATTCATTATTTTCTTAAGAAAATTATAAATGCAGGATTGTGTTTTTACATAAAAACAGTAGTCGTTTAATTTTTATAGGTTACCTCTGTAGCTTTTTCATTTTAATGTTCTTAACAATAATTGTACCTAAATTAATAAATATGTTGTTTTATTTTATGCAATAGGGTATCTGATAAGGTTTCGTTCATTTGTTATTTTTGATACTACTTAAATATGCATATGACACCGAAGGGGTTTTTGTTTAGTTTAAGATATAACTAAATGTAAAATCCACATTAAAATATACTTTTGTTACTTGTTTAAGGCCGTATATTATCTTTAACATTATTGATATGCTATTAACCACTGCACATAAAAGGGCGTATCTTATAATTTATTTATTTTATTAACAATTATAGATATCTTATAAAAAACTCCCGGTGTTAATCCTGTATGCGACCAATTGACACATATTAAAAATTAAAACGGCTTAATATTACTAACAGTTAGTAAAAGCTTTAGTTTTACCCCAAAATCTTTAATCTCCTCTGCTGTAAAATTGATTTTTTGAGTTACGCCACTGTATGCAAGGCGACGATATTAATAATCTGGTAAGGGAAAATACTTAGTAGAGACAAAAAGCAGTTTAAAAAATCATCACCTATGCCTATCCGTATCGTAACTTATTAATAGGGTACACGTATCCGTATCGCGATCGGTAACGTATCCCGCCTTTGGTACGTCAAAATTAGAAAAGAAGAAAATTAATACCCATAAGATTTGTTTGATTGATTGACAAGTAAGGTAAAAGCTAAAAGTTAAAACCATTGGATCCAAAATTGCATCCATCGTTAAATTAAACACGTAATAAAGAGAAGTTGAACCACAGTAAAATCACGAAAAATACCATTGGAAAAAAACTGTTGGGCGTCTGTTTGACACCTGTTAGGTTAGGATACAAAACCTGAACAAAATTGTTCTAGGTGGTTGCATAAATAATTTTAAAATACGTTACGTAGGTATGCTTTTAGGCCAGGTTTTTTGATCGCCAACAATAGGTGTGCAAATTTATGGTGTTGCTTTTTGTCTCTAATATACAGCGTGTCAACTTAAGTTCGCACAAGATAAAAATCTTTTTATTATTTATTTTACGGAAAATAAGGTACAGGGTTATGGATTAGATTTTGACCACCCCTGTAACTTTTTATTTTTTAAGCTACGGACCTAATTTTTTTATCAACCTAAAGGTAATGAAACGTATTTTTAGAAAAACAAGAAAATATTATACAGAGTGTCACAAAAAATTTGGACATATCAATGTTACTTTTTTTAATGAAACCCTATATATTTGTACAAAGTTAAATAGCTCTTAGAGAGACCTTTTTAAAAATATATAACATGATGTATTTATCTTTTATAGTTTTCGAGCTAGCAGAGTATGAAATATTAAATATTATTATTCACTTACATTTAAAATACGAGGTTTTTCGAAATTATTTTTCAACACTTTATAGTCTAACAAATCATAGACTAAATCTTAACGAAGTCAGGAGTATACCTTCAATACGTAAGTTTGCCCTGAATCTCATTTATTACGGTTTGTATTAATGGAATAATTCGTCTTATTAAAATGCCTTTCACAGTAGAAGAAAAACGGGATATTTACGAAATATTTATAAAAACTAATTACAATAAACGTCAAGCGCAGTTACAATATGCTAGGCGATATGGAGAAGAAAGAATTATTCCTAGTTTGAATACTTTTCGTAATGTTTATAAACAGGTAACGGAAACACTATTATTTAAGAGAAAGAAACAAACAATAATTCGAGATGAAAACTACTATGATGACTAATGTTGCTACATGTTCAAGGTAAATTGTTTTGGGTTTCTTTTTCTTTATTCAAAACTCCTGATTTTTAGAAAATCCGTGCATTTCCATATTCAAGGCTGCAATAGAACTAGGAAAAACCTATTATAAAATACAGAATACATTAGCCAAATATAAATTTCACCCCTACAAAATTTTACCTGTCCAGTATTTTACAGTTGAGCATAAAAGAAACCGATTAGATTTTGCTCGGAATATGATGAATCTTTTAGAACAAGATGATCTTTTATTTAACAAAATTGTTTGGACTGACGAATCAGTGTTTTCAACAGTTTTAAAATTTAATAGACGGAATAGTCATGTTTGGGTTCAAGAAAACCCCCGTGCTATTAGTCAAGTTAAACGTTCTGGTCGTTCATCCGTAAATGTGTGGTGTGGAATGTTAAATAACAGGGTAATAGGACCCATATTTTTTAATCATTATTTAAACGGAGACTGATACTTCGATTTAGCCCAAGATGTTGTTCAAAATTTGCCAGACAATAATGAAGTGTTGTGGCAACAAGATGGTGCTCCTTACCATAATATCAGTCTTGTAACTCGTTTCCTAAATGATCCCCGTCTGGCTTGGAAGATGTGGCAGTATAAGATGGCCCGCTAATAGCCCAGATTTGACAGTTATGGACTCATTTCTGTGGGGTTGCCTCAAAGGAAAATTGGACCAGATAGCACCCGAGGAAATGACACGTGAAAACATCCGACGTAGTTTAACAGAAGAGATTGCGGCACTAAACACTAAAAATCAAGGTCACATTTTGGCTGCAATAGAGAGACAAAAACGCATCTATTTAAAATGTATCGAAGTGGATGGGGGCCATGTAGAACATTTAGCAGTTTAACATTATTATATTTATTTTTGATTTTCATATTAGTATGTATTAGTTAATAGTAGATTGATAATACCTAGATAATACATAGTTGTTTAAACACTCTTGTAATTATTATTGTGTCATTATTTGTAATTTTCTGATAGCTCGAAAAATATGAAAGATAAATACATCATGTTATATATTGTTAAAAAGGTCTCTTTAACGGCTCTTTAACTTTCTACAAAAATACAGGGTGTTCTGTTAAAAAATATTAACATTGATTTGTCCAAATTTTTGGGACACCCTGTATAATATTTTCTAATTTTTCTTAAAGATACGTTTAATTTTCTATAATTTGGTAAAAAATTCAGATGCGTAGCTTAAAAATAAAATAGTTACGGGGGTGGTCAAAATCTAGTCAATAACCCTGTACTCCTTATAGATAGTTCCGCATGGTCTAACACCTAAAATGCAATCATCAGATATTCATTTTTTTCAGTGTTATACGAGGAATGTCAAAAAATATGAATTTTGCTCAAGAAAAAAGTACCCTTATTTTTCTTAATGTCAAAAATCTTTATAGGGAAAAAATTTTTAGAAATAAGGATACCTTTTAAATATGCAAATTGGTTTATTTTCAAGAAAAACATATTTTTTTACATTTTGCTGCCATAAGAGTGTTTCTGCAACTTTTCTCTGTTTTGACAGTTTTTAAGCTTTCTTTACATATTACCATTCGAAATAAGTATGCAGTATTGTACAAACCTAAATTTTTACCCGTAACACATAAAAAAGCAATAAATAGAAAAGTGTTTCTTGAAAACAAAGATTTATATAAGAGATTCTTAAACTAATGCTAATTTAAAAAGAAAACCCTTGTAAAATATTTTACTGTTACAGTTATGGAAGATTATTATTTATGAATAATAAAAAGTCTTGAATTAATAATTTTAAAAAGATCAGAGACTTGGATTAAGTAGTGGGAGCAGTTTGAAAATTTGTCTGCACATACAATGTGAGATATTCAATAAGTAAAAGAGAAAATATAAAAACACAAATAAAAATAAATAAGAACACACTATTTTAAATTAAAGTTGATCATTCTAGCTGCAGTGTGCATATAATGCATTATTTTTCTTGTAATAGCCCTTTTTATCGCTCTGAAAAAAAAACGACAAAAAACAAGATCAAAATATTTGAAAATGTTAACGGCAATTACAATCACTGTTTCAGAATTTAGTTCTTTTATTTTACTTTAAAATTTACTCTTGTAGCTATACTTAAATTAATATTACGGTCTTTAATTTAACTTTTTAAATAGAATTTTAACCAAATTATCCCTTTTTATTAAAACTGACTAATAGGTACTTAGATATGACAACGTTTAAGTTTTTTGTTTTTGTTTCTTACCGGATAGAAAAAATCGCCTAATTCAGGTTTTATATGGAACTAGCTATGATTCCCGTCTTCGCTCGGGAGTTTATATGAGACCCAAATAACCGTTGTTCTGAATGAAGTTCAACTACTCGACAACAGATGGCGCCACTACACATATTTTACATTTTTGCCACCCACAACCACCCACTTCCACCCACCCCGACCAAACTCCCTTACTCACAATGGGAGACCAAGGGGTATTTGTAACCCCGACGGGAAGTTGATCGGAGTTGCGGATGATAGCGAAAATCGTGGACACACGAACGTACATTAGCATTTTATATAATATACTAGCCATGATTCCCGGCTTCGCTCGGGAGTTTATATGAGACCCAAATAACCGTTGTTCTGAATGAAGTTCAACTACTCGACAACAGATGGCGCCACTACACATATTTTACATTTTTGCCACCCACAACCACCCACTTCCACCCACCCCGACCAAACTCCCTTACTCACAATGGGAGACCAAGGGGTATTTGTAACCCCGACGGGAAGTCGATCGGAGTTGCGGATGATAGCGAAAATCGTGGACACACGAACGTACATTAGCATTTTATATAATATATTAGACTAGCTATGATTCCCGGCTTCGCTCGGGAGTTTATATGAGACCCAAATAACCGTTGTTCTGAATGTTCAACTACTCGACAACAGATGGCGCCACTACACATATTTTACATTTTTTGCCACCCACAACCACCCACTTCCACCCACCCCGACCAAACTCCCTTACTCACAATGGGAGACCAAGGGGTATTTGTAACCCCGACGGGAAGTCGATCGGAGTTGCGGATGATAGCGAAAATCGTGGACACACGAACGTACATTAGCATTTTATATAATATATTAGATTAGATTTAGATTAGATATAAAAACTGTTTTAAGTATAATAACACAGGCATTCACAAGACTGAACACCAAATCGACAGGACAAAGATATAAAGAAATATAGAAGAAATACTTTCTGCTTTTTGAAGATAACGAACTCTACTTATCAGAAGAAACTTTTGAAAATTCTGCCTTCGGCCTCGTCAAATACAACAATTGGAAGAAGATGTTAACTCAGAAGAAACATGAAGACAAATTATTTTTTAAGTACCACAATGGCAAAACCAATAATTAAGGCATTCACAAGACTGAACACCAAATCGACAGGACAAAGATATGAAGAAATATAGAAGAAATACTTTCTGCTTTTTGATAATAACGAACTCTAGTGGAGGAAGGAAAAATGTACATATTTTTACAATATCGTTGCATTATGCTCAATGTCTTGTTAATGATATACGAATGATTGTTATAATATCTAACATGCTGGTTAATACCCTAATATCTATAATTAAAGTGGCATGGAAACTAGCAAAATAAATTTAACAAAAGTTACAGTCATGAAAAAGAAGTAAATAATAATTTGCATTGGTGTATGTAGCGCTATTTTTATTTTCCCACAGACTTTGAAATATAAGTTGTAATTACAGGATTTTGTTTTCCCTTGGGCATTCGCTTGGAACAAACAGGAATGTGGATGGTAGAACTAACTTAAACACAAGCAAAATAATTATTTATTTAAATTTATGCCTTAATAATTTTTGTTACACGTAAACTAGTATGTAATGTATATTCACCTACCTACCCTTCTTAATAAACAATAAGAGTTATTTTTTGTAAAAGTGATAATAACATAATCCAGGGTATTACAGGAGACTATTAAGAAACTTGTTTACAAATAAAGTTATCTAAAAAAAAAACAGTTTTATTTTGTTAAAAATTTGGGTTTTATTACTTTACTTCGTATGTATGTTTTTAAAATGCAATTTTATAAAAATTATAATAAGATATTAATTAAAATAAAATATACTTTCGTTCTAAATAAAAGATTA
The DNA here is from genome assembly GCA_014170235.1 of Listronotus bonariensis. Classification (NCBI taxonomy): domain Eukaryota; kingdom Metazoa; phylum Arthropoda; class Insecta; order Coleoptera; family Curculionidae; genus Listronotus; species Listronotus bonariensis. Next base: position 171,424 of record JACEGR010000546.1, read on the forward strand.
AGACATACAACTATTAAAGCAGATGTCAAATTTATCACATTTTTTCAAAAATTTACATATTTAATGTTGACCAGTGTAATGAGAAATTTAAAAAACGCATTTTTATTATTTGCACTAAATATCTATAAATACGTCGTGCCACTTTAAAACGTTAAATGCGGACTTTTTGCTAATGCGTGGAAAGAAGAATCTCTACCTGCATGTGTTTTATACATTAAAAATCAATTTAAACTTATCAAGCTAGCACGACGCGACGTGTATATTTAAACCTGTTTTTCAATCAAAGTCCTAACACACTTAATGAAAGTTTCAAAAGAAACTAAAACACTTTAAGTGTTTGTTTTGAAGAGATTTTTTTTAATTATTGTTAATTAAATGAAATTAATTATATTTATTATTATTTAAACTGTGATTTCAAGTTACCTTAAAATCACTTACATAGTGTGGTTTTTATGATAATTTGCTCGGAAAATTAAAAAAAAAAAAATCTGTCGTAATACTGGTCTATTTGGCCAAAAGAAACAAAAAATGTAGGTTTAGTAACTATATTCTTTAAAACCATTTTTAAAAAATCTTAAGACACTACAAAAAAAAATTAACACTTGTATTCTTTTAGCTGTACCCTTTATTTACAATTATAAAATATTCCTGTAGTTTTGCGAAAATTCCTTTTTTAAATAAAAGCGAGAAAGTGGCATGTGAGAGTTAGGGCGCGCGGTCTAGAAACAGATTTGTTGGACCGCAGGTTTGAAACGGAAATTACATTTACTCTCTATTATTTTGGTTGGTTTTCCTTTTCATGACTCTTTCTTGTTTTAATACAATCTCCTGCTGGGTTAAAACTGTTAAATTACACAGCCACACAAATAAAAAAAAATTCCAGCTCTGAAAGAGAGACCATGGTTTTTTTATGTTTTTGGAGTCGCTGAATTCGAATCTGAGGTCGGTTTGGCCCCATCAGGTTTTAAGGTCAACGTCAATCACAGATCTACAGGCTCCAAAGGACAAGATCCTGGTATCTTTATGTTTTTGGGGTCGCTTAATCCGAATCTTTGGTTGGTGTGACCCCATGAGGTTGGGCCATTAAAAAGTCAAATTATTAAAATGTATTGAAATTGGACCACAATTGTGGTATCTTTATGTTTCTGGAGTCGCTAAATTCAAATCCGGGGTCAATTTGACCTCGTCAGGTCATGCTCAAGGTCATTTTAAGGTCAGCAACCCAAAAAACCACAAGGTATCATGATTGTGGTCTATTTTCGATAACTTCTGATAGCTTGACCTTGATATGACCTTGATCTTAACCTGATGGGGCTAATTTGTCCACGGATTCGGATTTAGCGACCCCAAAAATATAATAATACCAAGATTGTGGTCTGTTTTTTAACAAATTTTCATGATTTGACTTTAATATAACCTTGACCTCGAGCTGATAAGGTCAAAAGGCCGAGGTCAAGGTTAAAGGACTCTAAAAACATAAACTTTGATGATTTGACCTTGACATTGACCTGATGGGATCAAACCGACCTCAGATTCGGATTTAGGGACCTCAAAAACATAAAGAAACCATGATCTTTCTTTTAGAGCTGGATTTTCTTTATTTGTGTGGCTGTGTTATTAATGTCATAATAATCCTATACAGCGTGTGCGCGGTTGGACTAAACTATACCTGTAAAAAAATTAATTTTAATATTTAAAAAAAGTATTTTTATAAAAAATTTTGCTTATGTAAAATGCTTAAAGCTGTAATAAAAATCGCCATATGATATACAGGGTGCTTCAAAATCGCGAAAATATTACTTTGAAAATAACAAAAATTGTAGAAATATATGTTTGACACCTAATAAAAAAGCATTAAAAATTAGTCAAAAGCGTAGGTATATTTTTTTCTCTTATTGGTTATGGTTTTTAGGGAAAACTAAGATTAACGATAAAAAACCTTCTTTAAAAAGATAAAAAAATATTTTTACAATTCAGTGTAAAAAAATGTTTTTATTTAGAGTAAAAGCGTTAAAGAGAATTACCTTATGAAAAACAAAGAGATTTAGAATACCAAAAATGTTATTTTAGCAAATAAAAAAAATGGTTATAGCGATTTTTTTAACTACCTATTTACATAGCATGAAAAAGTAATGGAACAAGTCGTTTTTGCATAGAAAAGTAAAAATAATTGTTTATAAAGAAAAACCCATTTATTTTAGTTTACACCTTATTTTCTAAAGTAACCATAAGCTATAAGAGAAAAATAATATATATATCGCCTTGAAAAAGAAATAAATTATTTCGAAAGCTTGGTGATTCAAAAGAGTTTTTCTAAGCCCTAATACACCTGACTGTTTCCCCAATAAACAACCTGCTGTTTAACTAGTCAGTCGAGACTACCCTCTACCGTTTAATAGGAATGGGGTTTTTCCAAAACATCAAATCACAATATGGAGCAAATACAGTGAAGCTTCTAAAACAATGGGCAAATACCAACAAAAAACTAGCTTCTTATAGGAACCGGAGGATTTTTCTTTTAACATGCAGAACACAAGGCATTATACCGAACCACATCACGAACAACACAAAAAACGTTGCGACACTTTTTGAATTTCAGGATGGCAGAATGGGACAGAAAATTAAAAATTTTGGTAACAGGTTAGACAGTAGAATCTTGAATATTGAGATAACAGTCACACATAATTTGTTAAAATCTCTTGAGAGTGACCTCACACAACTTTCTCAAAAAATTAATAATATTCTCCCACAACACATCTTTGCAGAATATAAAAGGAGACAAACAATACAAAATGAAAAAACATTTAAAAGTGTTAAAAAAACAAACATAAATAAAATAAATACACTTAAACAAAAAGAAACTAACCTTATAAAAACTAAAGAAAGTTGGTTGAGGGATCTTTCTGGAGTTGATATACCACATGATATTAAATATTTTCTCGCGCTGGGTTTCAAATTTAGCCTTCCACCTGACGTCATGGATGTTTCCATAAAACGACTCTTGGCTGATATAGAAAATATGATGTTTGGTTTCAATGAAAACAAAAAGAATATTTTTAGAGCTAAAGTAACTAATATCTTAACGAATTTTTACACAAACCAATAACTAACAACTATCTAAATCATTTGTTTAAAAAAACCAAACAATTTCTGAAAGAACACAATGAACTCATTGTGACTAAATCTGATAAAGGTAATGTAACAGTTATCATGCCTCGAGCGGTTTACGTGGAAAAGTCCAATGATATTTTACTAAATCAAACTTATTACAAAGCACTTAACCAAGATCCAACCTCTACATATCAACAAAAAGCTAATAAATTAGTTTCTGAAATGAAACACAGTGGTGGGTTGAGCGAGGAACAAGCGAAACAGCTTACTATTTACAACCAAACAGCCCCAAAATTCTATGGCCTTCCAAAAATACATAAACCTACATTATCCGTAAGACCTATTATTTCATCAATCAATGCACCTAACAGCAAATGAGCATTTTTTATAACACAAATATTAACAGATTCTTACAGTAGGAGCAATGAATACTATACACTAGACTCTTTTCAGTTTGCTGAGTTCATAAATGATAAACAACTACCTGCTGACTATGAAATAATAAGCCTTGATGTTGTTTCATTATTTTCCAATATACCATACTCATTACTAGAAAAAAGCATAATAAAAAGGTGGACAACAATTAGCTCAATTACATCATTAACACAACAAAAATTCTTAAAAATCGTTAAATTCATATTTGACACAACTTATTGTGTTTTTCAGGACAGATATTACAAACAAATCTTAGGTACCCCTATGGGAGCTACAGTTTCCCCTATTGCTGCTCAGTACATCATGGATGACCTTCTCGAAGAGTGTATACCAAAACTTCCTTTCCAACTTCCTTTTATAAAAAAATATGTTGACGATCTAATTTGTGCCATACCTAAAGGTCAACATAACACAATTCTACACATATTCAATAGCTATAACCAATACATACAATTTACTATAGAAAAGGAAACAGACAACAGTGTCCCTTTTCTTGACACAAAGGTGATTAGGACGGATGATAACAAAATCATTCTAGATTGGTATGTAAAACCTACCAACTCTGGGAGATATATAAACTATCACTCCTATCACACAAAAAAAATCAAAATTAACCTGGTTCTAGCATTAAAAAAACGTGTAGAAACAATTTCCCATCCATCCTTCAAGGAAAAAAACTTAAAAAACTATACAACACTCTCCTAGATAACTCATACCCACAAAAAATGTTAAAAAAATTAATCTTTAGCACAGGTCTACGTCATGATGTGGTGAGTAGTGAGCGGGGCAATGTTTCTCCAGAAATCAGTTGTTTTCTTACACAAAATCAGCCTTTTTATTATTTCTCCATACCCTATATTAAAGATGTAACCACTAAGATTATATCGGTTTTTAAAAATGAAAACAGCATCAGGGTAGTTCCAAAATACTCAAAAACTATTGGACTTACATACACTAAACTTACAAGCAAAGATCCAATATTAAAAAAATCAGAGGTGGTGTATAGCATCCCTTGCTCTGAATGTGACAAAGCTTACATTGGCCAAACGTCGAGGGTACTTAAGGATAGAATTACGTCACATAAAAATGATTGTAGAAACAATAAGTTAACTTGTGCCTTAGCTCAACATACCGCTGAAACGGATCATGTTTTTAACTTTAATGAAACGAAAATTTTAAATGCAGAGAAAAATACGCATAAAAGACTTTTCTTGGAGATGGTGGAAATACACCTCAACGAATATGCGTTAAATAAAAGAAAGGATATTAATGATCTTAGTTCTATTTATTCTAATATCCTACTGATTGATAACAACAAAAGAGGTTTCTTGTCTGAGTTGAAACACAGTGACGACACTATATAATTAACTAAATTAAATATTTATTTCAAAATAATGTTTAGAAAAACTTTAAAAATAAAAACAATCCCTTTTTAACATTAGAAAGTCTAACCTGCAATCTTTTAACTTTATCTTTATTAACAGAACTAAATTAATTTTTACTAGTTTACATAATTTAATAACATTATATATTATGCATAATATTTATATATGTAACACCTAATTGGATACTGTTATGAAGCGTTTTTCTCACTTTATGTCTATACAATATACAGTGGCTACTAAAGACATAGGTAGTAACCACCTATACAAGTCCTTTAAACTTGTTTCAGAAATATTTTGTTATTTTTTTTATGTTTTAAAATAATATTTTTGCGATTTTAAACCACCCTGTATATCAAAGGAGAATTTTAAATATAGCTTTTAGCATTGCAGACAAAGCAAACATTTTTATAAAAATAACTTTTTTCGAAATATAAAAAAATACAGGTATAAGTCCATGCGTGGACACACTGTATATTTTAAATGCATTTTTCTTGAAAATGTAATAAGCACATAATGTTTTTTTATTTAAAAATAATTTTCTACTTTCTTATATTTTGACACAAAAAAATTATACTTTTATTTAAAAGAAAAACTTCTTATTTTAAGTTGATACAATAGCATACCAGCAAATTTAGGCAAAATAATTAATAAATACTGTTTATAATACACGTGCATAAAATAATGGACATTTTCGGCATTTACTTATTTATAGGCATCTTATCGTATATCAAATAATTTATTAATAGCCTAATTAATCCATAACTTTTTAGTAATAAACGACAATATTATAGGCATTGCATACCAGACTACAAAATCTACGATCAATTCTTAGTAACGATTAGTTCTGCCTGGTTAGCGACATTAAAAAGAACTTAGCGGCAAAAGAAGTGGTCTTGAGTTCATGCATATACCGAAAGCTTTTTATACCACCTCTTGATTACATACAAAAAGTCACAAAACACAGGAAAGTAGAACCCTCAACAAAAAAAATTACGTTTATGCTTTAAAGTCGTGTTATTAGCTTATCAATAAGGGAGGCGACCACCGCTGTTATGTTTGTAAAGGAATGCCCATAGGGCAGATCGTTTAGGGTTTATTGGCAAGAGCTTTAATATACCAAACAAGACTAATAAACCTTGCTATTAGGATTACGGTTAAGTATGACTGATGCAGAAACAGAAGCCCAATTTAATAGCTTATACGGTAAACGGTAAGACGATTTTTTTTAAAGGATGAGAGAGAGAGAGAGAGAGAGATGTATTGATTAAAGACACATCAACCGTGTGGATTTTTTAGTGTCTAAGAAAAAATGTGATTTAAAAGAAAAGTGATACTAAGCAAAAGCAAGTTTAAAAGATATCACAAAGTGAGAGAAAGACGAATTGATTAATTTAGATACAAGACAAAAATATATCACAAAGATTAGAAATAATTAGTATGTATAAAGGTTAAATAAGCTAATTAGAGATGAATCTCTAAGGAAAGAAATTATCTTATCCGTGTTTCTATAGCAAGTTTCTCTTTGAGCGAGCCTCGAATGCCAAGGTTGTAGAGGATTTGAGAGTATTTGTGACATTAGTCAAATATATGCTTGATAGAAAGGGTGATCTCACACGTATTACAAGTAGGGGGATTGGATTTGGTAATAAGGTATCCGTTAGTCAGTCTTGTGTGACCAATTCTAAGTCTGGTCATGAGGGCGAGAGAGTGTTAGTGAGGAATAGTTTTCCACGGAGGTATTTGTAAAGATTGTGTCCTTAACCTCATGCAGCTTGTTGTTTTCTATCTAAAGATCCCATTCAAGTTGAAATATGGCTTTGATTTTGTGTTTTGAGAATACTCGCAGATCTTTCGGGCTAAAAATAAGTTTGATTTTTTGTGCTTGGCTTGCTTTTGCCAAAAGGTCGGCCCTCTCGTTACCGCTAATGCCAACATGACTAGGAATCCAGAGAAGTGTTACAGTCTTATTCTGAATATGAATCATTTCCATGTTATATTTACTGTTTAGGGCTAGAGGATGAGTGGGGTTAAAAGATTTAAGGGATTTTATGGAACTGAGGGAGGCAGTCGCTATAGCCCTATGTCTTCCATTTGAAGTTTTAATTAGCTCTGTGGCCTTAAAGGTGACAAACAGTTCGGCGGAATGAATACCGGTTGTGAGGTGCAAGGAGTATAAATGTTTATAGAGGGGGAAAAAGAGTGCTGCCCCCGTTGATAAGTCAGTTTTAAATCCGTCTGTAAAGATAATATCATGTTTATTGTACTTAGTGTCTATTAATTGCATTAAGAGTCTTTTTAGGAATTTGCAGTCAAAACAGTCCTTCGGGTACTTAAGGAGTGATAGATCCGTGGAGATAGGGGAGGAGCCCTAAAGGGGAAATTTAAATCTTTCAATCTGGATTGGGTTGAGAAGTGACGGGTAAATATTCTGGCCGGCTCGATAAAATCTTTCGTGTAGCCTTAAAAAGTATTTCGAGATGGGTGATTTCCGTAAGTTGGCGTAGGAAGGAAGACTCTTGCATGGGAAATGTGAGGTCTAAATCTTAATAAAACTCCATAGAACAGTAGGTGTAGCTGTCGTCTTTCATGAAGGGTAAGGGATTCTGATTCACAGCACAGACTGATGGCGGGGCTTGTACGAAATGCGCCCATGGCCATGCACAGCCCACTGTTGTGGATTAAAGGATGGCAAATATCTGGGAATTCCCCTTGATTAAAGACGAAATTAATCATTTATCTAGAAAGCATTATCCAAAAACCCAAAAGAGTAGTATGGTTATGTCGTAGGCTACTTAAGGCGGTAATATCCAGAGCCGACCATCCGACAAGCCAAAAAAGACCATTAACACTTTTTGTGCTTGGATAATACTTATTTATCAAGGCCAATATGGACTCATAGTTATTATAATAATATAAGATAAGGGTGGCACTTTTAGTGTCCATTTTGAATCTGATAATTTTAATTTTATGCTAGGTCTCAACGTCTTATTTTAGTGTCTGAGCCAGCAATGCTATTGACTTCCTGATAATAATCCTTTTAAAACCTATTTATGGGGGTTCCTTTTTACGAGTCTATCACGAATATTCATGCCACCATATATGAAAATGGCCATTTAACCCAGCCTGTCAATGTCAAATTTTTTGGGTGTCGAACTGGGTGCATTTTTTTGTGGGACAAGTTTAGCACAATTTAAACATGCAATTTTTAAACATTGTGCCAAAAATCGTAAATATTACGTCACGAAACCCGCCTAGTCCGATAGCCGAATGGGTTTGAGCCTTATGGTACCATGACTGTAACCAGAGCTGTACGCAAGGGGAGGGGGAGCAATAAGGGAAATTGTACCCCTTCAGGAGCCCAAAAAAGGCATATTAAAGATGGGTTGTTTGGTGGAGATGTATGAAAAATTTGTGAGGAGGTGTTCAAAATTGTATTTCCCCTCGGTCTTTTTAGATAAAATCTATTTTTTTTTGGTCTTCAATTTTTGTTGCCTTTTTTGGCCGTTTTTTTCCCCAAAATCACGTTTTGCTCACGGCCCTGACTATAACCCTTACCATTTTTGGCACAATGTTTAAAATTTGCGTTGTGGTAAAGTAAAGTAATGCTTTAGCCCACTAGGACACCCGAAACATTTGACATTGACAAGCTGCGTTAAAGCGTGTTTATACCCCTGAAAGAAAAATAATTTGTTTTAATAAAATTTAGTTTAAAAAAATGTGTTATTAAAGTAAATTTAAAACCCCATAAATTTTAGATGAACAGTGGTCTCGAGAATGTACGCAAGCAGCTGCTTCTGACAGTGACGTTCTATGGACAGCAGCTGACACCTTTTATTTTTATGAAGAAAATATTTTAAAAATTTAACAATATATTTTAAAATATATACGTATAAAATGTCCACAAAGTATTAATAAATTATGTACAATTCTTCTATATGAAAAAAAATATATAAAAATCATAAAAAAACTGCTCTAAACCTACTTTCCCCCTTAAAATATTGTACATTTTTGTAAAAGTGTAGGAATTAGGGATATCAACCTATGTTAGTTATTCACAGAAAATCTTTCTGAGTCGAAGTAGTAGAAAGGCTAGGCTACTAAAAACACAAAAAAACCCAATAAGTTAAATTTTTAACAATAAAATTACACAAAGTTTTAGTCCATTCTCCCTATCTTTTAAATTTAGCCACCTATGTACTTTATGCACCTATTTAATTAACTAAGAGAGACTTACTTTCAAAAAATAATTAAAGATTATTCTAAATAAATTTTAGCTGCTACCAATCATCAATTATTTCATACTGTTATAAATGCCATTCACGAAACTACCAAGTAATAAACTTTTGATACAATCGAAATATTTTGCCGCCAAAAATTTGTCTTTTATGGTATAACATACAACAAATTCAAATAATATGTTAATTTTTATATGTAAAGTAGTAGGCGAAAGCTAAACTACCTTGAATATTTCTAATATGGCTTTGGGGACCATTATATATCATCTTAGTGAACCAGTGCTCTCTCCTCTGATTTTGTACAACACAAACACAAAATGTTAGAATCGCTTTAAGTAACTGTTTTCAAGATATTTGATTTTTGGTGCACCAAAAAATAAATCGCAATGTAGTAGCTTATTAGTATATAATGGGGCAGTTGTGGTTATAGCTGATACATTGTAATTAAAAGTATTTGTTTGTTGTACAACTACTTGAAGCGTTTCTCGCAAAGTGTTTAGTTTTTGTGTAGAAACACAATATAGTTGCGACGTAAAAATAAAAAAATAAGCTTGTGTAGATGACACTCCACAGTTATCACATCACGTATTAATCCATGCCTTATTTGTCCTGTCAAAAAGCAGCTAGTAGCAAAATTTATTACAATATACACATATGTAATACAAAAATAGAAAGAGCCTAAAAATTATTGAAACACCTTATCCACTTTTTTAATTTGACCACCAGATCATCGTTATTACCAACTTTTAAATATAGGGTACGTTTGAATACATCCTAATATTTTAACATAAGAAATGTGATAGCTTTTTAATTATAAACACTGTATAATACAGGAATTATTTTTATAAAAGAATATAATATTTTTAGTGATATCTAGTAGGTCTACTTAAGTTCGCACCATACGGAAACTGTTTTTTATGATATCAAAACTTTTTATAAAAATAAATGTTTATTTCTTTAAAAAATATATGTTTTCTGCGATAACGCGCGTTTTTGCTACTTTTCGCTGTTTGCTTTAAGGTTAGAAACAGAATTTTTGTAAAAAAAATACTTTAAGTTGAGTTTACATATTTTTTATAAATCTAGAACTAAAGAAGTCATAGAAGTCAAAAACTTTTTCTTTGTGTATTTCTCGGATACCCTTTATAATAAAGTGTGAATAGCTTATGCTTATTTTTAATTTGCATAATGACTGCGTGTTATTACTTAACTCATATCTAAACCTTAGATTGTTCATCTTTAAACAGCTAACCTTAAAACGGAAGTGTCATTAGTAATAATTACTTTGCCCTCAGCACGACATTTTCATCTAAAAAACATAACAAAGCTTTTGCGACAATTCTTTTAGGACACATTTGTGGCAACGGTTGCTCATTTCAGCTCTCATGTAAATCCACTTTAACTTGTCGTCGTCATACTTAACTTTTCTTTAAAAAACAACTTTAATTATTAATGTATGTTATTGTAAAACTTTTTAACAAAAAAGAAAAAAAATAAGAAGGCTGTAATTAAAATGAATGCACACTAGCTTTATTCTTGGCCTTTGTACAGGGTGGGCCAAATTCGACGCTTTTAATAAAAAACTAATGTTTCTGTATGTTAAAAAAAACTAACTTCCATTTCCGAGACTCAAATTTTAAGTCAAACTTATTGGTGAAACATCAATTCGCTATTTTGCGTCCTTTACTCGCTACAGTGTGTTTTTTAATTTCTTGCGTTTTCTTTAGTTATTCATACCTGTTTAATTTATTATTATTTATTAACATTTTTATATCAACTTTTATGCAAATTGCAGATAGGTTTTTTTTTCATATTTTTGACCTATTTATTTATTTTTGGAAATTTTAAATAGAACACCCTGTATATATTTTAAGTAATAAAATGGAATAAAAAATTACCTTCTTTAAAATGTATTATACTTAATATTTTTCTGAGGCATTGCATATTTTGTCCTTTATTACTGATATTGGCTAGATAGTTGTCCATGAAAAAAGTAATCATGTTTTACTTTAAACAATCTTCCGGTAACTTTTGTATTTTATTGATTATAGTGACGTTAACCCATTTTTATTAATAATTTAAGAACGCAAGGGGTACAAAATATTCCTATTTTAAAAGTAATCTAATTTATTTTGCTAATAATTTGCCCTAGGGCATTTTTATTAGGTAATATTTCATATTCAAATATCAGTAATAAATGTCAAAATATGGAATACCTCAAAAACGGCTAAAAATAAATAAACAGTATGATACATTTTTAAAAAATATTTTTTTAACCATTTTATTACTAAAAAGTATACTATTAGTGTGTAGTTCTATTTAAAGTTTAGGAAAATAAATAAATTAGTCAAAAATGTGTCACCATAAAAAAAACTAAAATCATATCTGCAATCTGCATAAAAAGTTATAAAGGATTAAAGAAAACGCAAAAAATTAGGAAACACGCTGAAGAGGGTAAGCGACGCAGGGTAGCGAATTCCGGTTTTCACCAGTTGTTGAGCCTCGCAGATAAAGGTCAGTTTCTTTGTAAAATATACAGAAACATGAGTTTCCTAATAAAAACTTCGACTTTGGCCCACCCTGTACAGAGTTTTCATTAATATTTTCCCACTCACTTTTAACTATAACCAAGGAGGATAGGAAAAAACGTCCCGTATAAAAGTCTAGTAGTTTTTTATTAATTATCTCTAAAGCATAAAAGGAAACAAATAAACATCAAAACCCAAGAAAAATGAAGAGGCTTACTTTTTAAATAAAACACCCTATATCATATGTCACCATTAAAAATTTAAAAAAGCTTTTCAAAAATACCATATTTGATATATCTATCGTTAATAATTTCGGAAATAAGGCTATTTAAATCTGGATATAATTTCCATTACATCTACAGTTTCACATTATTGCCGTAGGTAGGTATATTAAAAATTATATCTACTATTTTCAGATTTAAGTGGTCATATTTCGGAAACTATTTATGACAGATATATCAAATATGGTATTTTTGCAAAGCATTTTTAAATATCTTTTTATGGTAATATAATATACAAGGTGCTCCATTTAAAAAATGTGTACCTCTTCATTTTTTTTTAATTATTGATGTTCATTTGTGTCTTATTTTTTGCTTCAGAGATAATAGATGAAAAAGTATGAAACTTTTATACAGGACGGTTTTTTCTATCCTCCTTGGTTATAGTGAAAAGTAAGTGGCAAAATTTAAATGAAAACCCTGTACACTGTTACAGTACTACTTATGGTACATCATTCTACGGAAAACCTTACTGCACTGGAACTAACTTCTGAGGGACCATGAAGGCGGCAAAATGGAGAGCTTTACTTCTTTTAGCACCCAGTCAGTTAACTAAATAGCTAACCTCCTAGTTTGGTAGAGGCCCCCTATGTGGGTTGTCCAGTACCGGCCAGCATCCTTGATACTTTGATACTACATTATGTCCCATGACAAGTGTTGGAACCAACGTTGGTCGGAACCCACGTTAAGCTGTAGGTCCCATCTGGCTGACATTATCCAGGAATAAAACCAAGGTACACAGCCGTGCGACTGCAGTGCAGAATTCTCTCAGCCCCTTTTAATCTACCATCCACCCGTCTTGGTGAAGATGGCCCCAGTAATACAAAAATATTTTTTTGAATTGGGCATGGTAAAAAACCGTAATAATATTGATGTAATATTATGATAACATAAAATTAGTTTATTAATTCCTAATACATAAAACTAATTTTTGGGTAAATATTAGAAAAGCATTAAGACAGAAGAATCTGGTATATATTAGATGTTATAGCTAGTTGGGCCAACTACAGCGAGACGGGGATCGTAAATATTCTTTGATTTATTTACATTGTGGGTTTTAAAAGTGCTTCTAGGTTTCTCTATCTATCTATGTATCTATCCTAAATAAAGTTTAGTTTAAAGGGTATCACTAAAACCACTTTGTAGGCACTTGGCCTAGTGTAGCATCTTAATTTCAAGACTCTTGATTCGATATTCAACACCACTTTGTCTTTGAAAATCGGTCCCGTTGTTCCAAAGTTAGAATCGTTTAACATTTGGCTTAAATAATGTACAAACAGTACGGTTTTATTAAAAGTTACTAATAAGTTCGGCAGACTGGGTCGATTTTCAAAAACAATGGTAGTAGTAGTAGTACTAGTAGGAAATTGAAGGGCCTTTAAACGAGATGACACATGATTCCCTTTTCACCTAAAAGTTGATAATGGTCTCATGGCGAAAGGCCACGTGACCATAATTATTTTTATGTTAAACAAAAAAAAGGTCAAGTGGTTTTGCCTAATACTTAGTCCATCTCAATACCTTATCGCATTTAAAAGTTAGAGTCAGAGAAATATTAAAACCGCACTGGACTGCACAAACTTAAGGTAAATTTTAATCTGGAACGGCTCGATTTTTAAAACAAAACGATGTTGATTAGAGAATAGAAAAAGTTATTAGTGTCCCCTGCTGTTTATGCCAAAAACTAATTTTAATGACTCCATTTTACCAAAATTTCACTATATCCAGAGATCTTGTCCCATTTAAAAAATAAAAGGGAGAGAACCGTTTAAAATTGTAGCTTTATTTTTAAAATACTATTTTTAGGTTTAACAAAATTAATGTTATTCTCTCATAGTCTGCAATACAATAAAGATTTATACAATTATACAAAAGTTTTTAAAAATCTTAAATTTACTTTGCCAAAAAATAAAATTAATTTTACACAAATCAGTTAACAAAGCTGGTTGCTAAAAATTCAAACTGAAGATTGGACATTTAGTTTTTAAGTTTTATTTTTTAAATATTTTTCTTTATTTAAACATCATGTGACACTTAGAAAAATCTATTTTTGCTTTATTTTTTTGCCGGAAAATGTTTATATTTTACTATTAATTATTTAAAGTAACAGCATTTGCTTAGTTTTATGCGCCATTATAAAGTTAAGGACGAGATTAAAAAGTCTTAGCTACGAAAATAAAAATGCGAATGTTATTTTATCCTAGCCCATTTACTTTGAAGGTTGACAGCTATCTTAAAATAATACTCCAATTTTGGGAAAATATATCTTTAACAAAGCACCATTTAGACAAATGAAAATGGATACTTTTTATCCCATCACAAGGAGATGTTTTCTTCTTTTGTTTTTTTAATGCAAAAATCAAAGAAAAGGTATTGTACCTCAGCGTTTCCTTTTTTATTTTGTTAACTATTATGCGACAGTGAAATCAGCAACTGTTTATTATTTATGTTTTAATTAATAAGGATTTTGTTATTAATTACTATTGCAGGTAATATTTTTTAAAATAATTTCCTGCATATTATCATTTAAAAAAATATCTTTAGCTCTAGCTTCTTTAAAAATATATCTCTTATTACATTAATATAGAAAAAGTTGGTTACAATTCAATTTTTATAATTTTTGTTATTAAATATTTGTTTATAGTCAAGTCAAACAACCGGCCTTGAAGGCGGTAAAATTACCGCGACACGGGTTTAACGGGGGCCCGCGAGCCAGGCTATTTATTATTTTTTACGAATATTAAAATTTAGAGAAAAGGGTAACTGTTAAGATAATACGATAAATTTAAAATTGGACGCCGCCCTTACAAATAGAAATAAAGTGTTCAACCCAAAGATGTGTTTTCGATGCATTTTTGCCTTCTAAATACAAATCCATGGTCAGAATTGAGCTACAAGGTCACAATTTTTTCCGAACCGAAAAATAATATTTTTGACGGTTTTCCCCAGCAATTTTCTAAGTTTTGAAGAATAATGGACCTAAAGTGGCCACGAATTCGTGTTCAGAAGGCACACATAGAACGAAACCCTTATATTACATCTCTGGGTTGATCCTTTAATAATATTGTCTTTGTTGTTTTAGCCACCATGTTATCTCTTCGTATTTTTAAATATTTTTTACTGATATTTTCATATAAAAAAATTAAGTAGCCAGACATGCAATATACCACGCTTTTTTGTTGTAATTGTTACGTCCTGAACACGAATCCGTGATATATAGGGGCGATGCCACATAAAATCAACATTTCAAATGATTTTACCTTAAACTCCATAAAAATGTTTGTCTTGCGGCACAACTTCTTATTTATTTCACCATTAAGGGAGCCCGAAATTTTGGTCTATACTAGGGCCCGACATGGCTCTCGGCGGTCCTGTATACAGTATGATATTAAAAGAGGACAAATGGATCAAAAATTTTAAAAATAACCTAACCGTAAAAGACTTACTTTCAAGAATAATTAAAAAAATGGTTAAAAAAATAATTCTGTAAAACATTTACTTCCACTTTTTAAAAATAAAAATAAACTCCTGGTCAAAAAAAACCGGACAAACAAAATTTAGTTCAAATTCAGTCCTAAATAACTTTTTCGATTTTCGACCAATTTTAATTACGTCTTGGTCCAGCTGTAGCTTTGTTTATTAAGATTATTATTTAATATGAAAATTGCAAAAAGATTTATAGAATTAGGTGTTATACCGGAAAGAGCCAAATGTTGTATTTTGAACAAAATTTTCGAACACCCTACGGAATAATTTTATGTCACAACTTTTTACCAGTGTATTAGATTTTAAATTCTCATCTTTTCCTAATATTTCCTTATTCTAAAATTATATCGGTATCTCTATTCTAAAAGAAGATACAAATATTTAATGAATAAAAAGCAATTTAATTATGGTGGTCGTAATATGAGCTATAATGCAAACATATTAAGGAAACTTAAGACCTGGATGGTCATATTTTCGAAACTAATAAAGATAGGTATATCAAATGTAGTATTTTTTTAAAGGTCTTTAAAAGAACTTTTTACCGATGATATAATATACATGCTGTTTATTTTTTTAAATTACACTTTTTGTTGTCTATCTTAATTGATAACAAAAATCTGATTACTGAAACTGCGAAACCAACTTAACAAACTAGTATTTGTATATATTTTGATCATAAAAATAAAAATTTTACGAAAAGTGTAAAAGTATAACTACCCACAAATTTCATTGCCTTTTTTAAAATATGGTGTTTTTTAGAATAAGGATATTAATATAAATAAAAAGAAAAATGCTAAGAAAGGATGGGACTTTAAAATTTATTATACTGGTAAAAAATTGTGACGTTTAATTTTTCCACAGGGTGTTCGAAAATTTGGTCAAAGTGCAACATTTGGCTCTTGCCCTGTATAACACCGAATCCTAAAAGAGCTACCACCGGACGGAAATGATAATTAAAATCGCTTAAAAAACCAAAAAGTTATTTGAGATGGAATATTTAACAAAATTTTCTTTGTCCTGTTTTTTTTGTCCAAAAGTGTACTTTACTGCCGGCCAAAAGACGCATCGCAATATATTTTCGATTTATATGTTTTTGCTCTTAAGGACGCTAGATACTATGTTAAACTCATTCCCTTAGAAAAAAAGACTCATTGTTACTTTATAGTACCTAAAAATGGATAACAAAATTAGGTGCATCTGCAAATGCATAAGAAACATAGAATCCTAATGGCATTCGACGCATCTCAATTTCCTAGGCAAAGTTGAAATATTAAGATGAGTTTTTTTGGCTAGGACGGCGGTTTATTCATGGTCAGTTTCTTATATTTTAAGTTAGAACTCGTCCTGTATATTACCGACTGGACTAATATTTGTATTCCAAAAGAACATTTTAAAATTCCAAAATTGTTTGTTCATTTTTTTCTCTTGTAACACTTGTCTCGGGACACATTACACAGGGTGGCGCTTTTTCGTTTACCTTGCAGGGTTTAGCGAAAACTAAAAGAAGATAAAACAAATCTAATTTCAGAATCTCTAATTTAATTAAAGAAAAATTAGTGGTGAAAGTAATTTATAGCTAATTTGAAATTTGTTCTTAGAAAATACAGCGTGGTTTTCAAATTTTGTCAATTTCGCGAGGCACTTGTAACTCGCTGGATATTCGAGATAGAAAAAATAATAATAAGGTAGCAATGTTTTAAGGATTTCCACGTAGAATTCAATTTACTTTTATAAGATAAAGATAAAACACAAGTTGTTTTTTTAATGGAACACCCTGTATATTTTATCACCAATAGTAAGATTTTCTTAAGAGCATCAATTTTTCTTAGATTCATAACCGATTGTTTTCTGCTTTACGTGATCAGCTAAATAACATAACTCATAGGCAATGTAAGAAAAAGAGACAGTCTAACGTGAATACTTGCATCTCTTTAAAAACATCCTGTATAATATAATAAAATATAATATTATTTCTAAGCAAATTTCTCGTATATTTTTACTATATACATTTATATTCAGAAAGAAGACAACTTATTTTACATAGCTTTGTTAAAGACGGGTTTTTTACCCAGCTGCGTCTCAGATTAAACGTCAAGGAAAACAGGAAGAAAAACAGAAATAAATATGGTATTTTTTGTAAAAGGAACAACTCAATGATGTAAATAGGGAAAAGGACGGGTAAATTAAAAAAATCTTCAGGACTCAGATTTTGATAGAATACTTTACGCGTCAGGGTAATGGAACGATTTTAGTTGCTGTTAAAAATTTAAAAATTGTAAAATATTGCTACACAATAAATATTAAACAAAAACACCATAATTAACGTTTGACATACAAACCATTATTTGCAGTTCAATAACTTATATATTTTTTTCATATTTGCAAAACCATTTTTTTAGTTTTAAAATTTAACAACATTTACCTATTGTGCAATTAAGCGATTAAAGCGTGTCCCTCAAACCTGTTGTTTTACGGAATATGTAAAATTTGCTGACTGGACAATTAACAAAATGCTGAAAAATTTTAAAAATAGAAAGCATTCAAAAACCAGAATCAAAAGTGGGTGGTGCGATTTTGACTGTTTTAACAGGAAACTCGTATTTCCTGACCAAATAGAATAAAATTGACATATCTTGGGCTCGATTTTCAAAATTAGAAGAATGGTAAAACCGCATCCCGAAATCTCTATCGGTATCCCTGATATAGGGCGTTTTTTATTTTTTGGCCATTAAAACTTCCCAAAACAGTGTAAACATTCTTAAGGCACTTTTTAAGTGGAATCCATTGGCCTTCTCAGATTTTTAAAATTATTTCTAGTTTCGTTAAAAATATATAAAGCTTAGTTTTTTAAATATAATTTATAGTTGGCCATGATCTCAAAAATTGCTTATTTTTGCTCTTTCCATGATTTATTATTATTCATACTTATCTTTGAAATTGAGCGAGATATTTCAGTTTTTTAATTTTTGCTATAGTAGGCCATGGAATAAAATCGGCACTTGTCAAAATCAGGTAAATAATTTATTATTTCTATCAGTAACTGATTGGAACTCTGTTTATTTGAGAGGATTGCATAAATGTATGAAAATTACGAGAAAGTTGACATGAAGGGCTATTTCCTGTCTGGTGAAAAATCCCAGGCCATATTATGAACGTTTTCTGGACAGATGAAAGCCGAATAGATACTTCAGGGATATATAACAGGTATAATTCATTCAATTTTACTGCGCTACAGAAAACTCACATGTTATAGTGCCCTTAAACAGACAAGGACGGCAAGGTTTCAATATTTGGGTTGGGATTTTTGATAGTCGATTTTTGGGTGCCCATTTTTTTAATGAAAGTTTAACCGCACAAGATTATGTGAATATTTTACAAACATAAGTTGCACCATTTATGGAAGATTTGCCATTAGCGCAGGCTCGAAATATCCACTATCAGCAAGATGGTTGCCCTCCGCATAACGCACGAATTACAACTGATTTTTTGAATTAAGAATTTCAAAATAAATGAATTGGTACTAGAGGATCTGGCTAGGCTTGCTAGGTCCTGTGACTTAACACCATTAAATTTTATTATGGGGAAGATTGAAGGATATAGTTTTTAAAGGAAGAACCATTGAAAACGGGAAGAGTTGCAAGTAGCGACTAGGCAAGCTTTTGGTGCGATTAGATCTGTTGAACTAATAAACTCTTGTAATGCAGTGAAAAAAAGGTGTTTATTATGTATTCCATAGCTTCTGGTTATTATTTAAACTCGTTTAATTTTTTAGGCCAATTTTTTTATTATAATATGTTCATAAATATAAAGTTTGTAATTTAATTGCATTATTTTTTAGTCTGTGTTTGATAGTTGACATGTTTGCATGGCCTACTTTAGCAAAAATGAAACAACTGGTATGCTATTGACCTGACTTTGACAAGTGCCGTTTTTTTTCATGACCTACTATGGCAAAAATTAAAAAACTGAAATATCTCGCTCAATTTTAAAGATAAGTATGAATAATAATATATTATTGGAAAAAGCAAAAAATAATCATTTTTTGAGATCATGGCCAACTATGATTTATATTTAAAAAACTAAGCGTTTTATATTTTCAACGAAACTGAAAATAATTTTAAAAATCTAAGTAGTCCAATGGATTACACTTAAAAAAGTGCCTTAAGAATATTTACACCGTTTTGGGAAGTTTTCAAAAATGACGAACTTACGATTTTTTTCAAAATGACCATAAAATGAAAAACGCCCTATATCTCGGATACCTATAGAGAAAATTGAGCCCAAGACACCTATGTAAAATTTTTTCTATCTGGTCAGAAAATACGAGTTTTCTGTTAAATGACTCGAATTCGCAGCATCCTGTAAGTACAATATAAATTTTGGTATATTAAGTATAGCTATTACTCCTAACAATATGTAAAAAAATATATTTTTATTTTTTATTCCTATTCCATTTTAAGAAGTTAAGCGCTTAGTTACAGCCTGAAATCTATGATAGTATTATTGTTTTTCTAAGTGGTTGATGTTCGATGCGCCCCCATAAATTCGGAGATACGGAGAGTCACGAATGTGAACCCTGACCCTGGATCTTAGTGTTGTGGCACTGTAATTTATAAAAAAAAATTCATTGGAGGTACGAAACGGCAAGGATTTGTTTATACAGAGAGGATATTAAAAAATAAATTTAATGGGACAAGATATCAAGATCGGGGAAAATTAGGGTAAAAGGCTGTCACTTTAACTACTTTTGACCAGTGCCAAGAGGGCACTATTACCTTTTTTTTTTAAGGAGGATTGTGTAGCAACTTGTTTTAAAGGCGTTCCGATTTTCAATTTACAATTTAAAAACAATATTTAGTAAAAAACAAAAATGTTGAAATAATCCAGAGATTGAAATCCACTTTACTTTTTCAAACAATTGCAAAACACGTATATCGAAAATGGTTAATAAACATGGAAACGTGTGTATGCAAGTTAAGCTTGTTTTTAAATATGACGCCTACAAGATTAAATGTCTTTGCTTTGCAGAACCAAACTGCTATAAAGGCAAGCCGTAAGTTACAAAAGCACGTGCTGTGCTGCGTCGCGTCGCACGCGTTAAGGTATGATTTCGCTAGAGCGTCTATAGACTGCGACTGGCCATCGCGTTTAAACGCGGGAAGTTGTCGCTAATCGCGATGACGTGAGATGGTTTGGTTAGAGCGTCTTGCATCGTGTTTGAGTCGTTGTTGTGTCATCTAGTACAGCAAAATACGTGTACATATTATATACAGGGTGATTCAAAAAACATATGCCATCGCTTAAGGGGAGATTTCTTAGCCAAAAATAAGACAAAAATGTCATATGAACATGGGTCCGCAAATGCTTTGTTTCCAAGATAGAGGGCGTTTAATTTTTTATAATTTTTCTTTCTTTATTGAATATTTTTAAAACTACGCCAGTGATTTGGCTTAAATTTCGGACATAAGGTACATTTATTAGTAGGCATATTTGGACTATAAGGAATTTGCTATATTTTTACCAGGGGCGTGTTTGTGGGGTAGACACATAATATTTTTTTAATTAAAACATGTACGCCTCTGATTTTAATAAATTTTGATAGCGCAATTAAATACTTTACTAAATGCTTACCAAAACTTGTCTCTTGGCATTTTTTCGAATTTCGTTTGGTTTTCGGGATATTTGCGATTTTAATACGGGCTGCAGCTACTGACCGCCACCTACGTTAAGCTATAAAACATCAAAGAAGGCTTTGAAATAAAAAAAACAATTGTTTTAAATTTGACAAATTGGCTATTGTATTACCATTATTGTTTTTATCATAAATTTTTTTCTAACTCATTATAAATGCCTTTTATTAATTATAGTTCGTCAGAGTTAACAGATATGTTGTTAATTTATGGTGAAACCAGACAAAATTCAAGAGAAGCCGTCAGACTTTATGCTGAGTGATACCCGCTACGAAAAGCCCCTAGTAAAATTATTTTTGAGTACATCGTAAGGCGTTTAAGAGAAACTGGCTCTCTTAAACCTGTAAAAGCAAATTCCGGGCGTTTAAGATTTCGTCGTACAGTTCAAGCTGAAGAAGCAGTACTAAATTCGGTAGAACGTGATCCTAATATCAGTACCCGAATAATTTCCAATGAACTAGGAAACATTTCTCAAGCTTCGGTAGTGCGAGTTTTGCAAGAACAACAACTAAAACCATATCATCTTACAAGGGTACAAGAATTTTTACCCAGGGATTATGGCCCTAGACAAGTATTTTGCCAATGGTTTCTCAATCAGCTGCAAAATGACCGGCGTTATTCTAAATATGTACTTTTACTAACGAGGCATCTTTCACACGAAGAGGCATTATAAACTTTCATAATAATCATACATGGGCGGAAGAAAACACTCACGCTTTGCAGACAACAAATTTCCAACATCAATTTTCTTTTAATATTTGGGCTGGAATTGTTGGAAATGAAATTATCGGACCTGTAGTTCTTCCGAATAAATTAAATGTAGCGTCTTACCTCAATTTCTTAATAAACGAATTGCTCGATATTTTGCCACTTTATCTAAAAAACAGTAACACATTATGGTTTCAACATGACGGAGCACCACCACATTTTGCGGCTGAAGTAAGAAGATTTTTAAATGAAGCGTATGGTCCTCGCTGGGTTGGTCGTGGAGGACCAGTCGCATGGCCACCGAGATCACCAGACATCAATCACCTTAGATTTTTATCTCTGGGGACATGTTAAAGAAATTGTTTACAAATAAGTCGTAAATACGAGGCAGAAATTGTTACAAAGGATAGAGGGGGCATTTAAAAAAATAAGACAAAATCGTACTATTTGCGCAAAAGTACGCAAATCTTTAGGACGAAGACTAAGAGCATGCAACGAAGCTGAAAGAGGACAATTTCAGCAACTCATTTAGCCACTTTTTAAGTTAAATTGCAGGTTAGTTTTTTCTTTTTTTTTTAAATTAAAGCATTATTTGAAGATTTTTATAACTTAACGTTGTTGGAGGTCAGTAGCTGCAGTCCATATTAAAATCGCAAATATCCCGAAAACCAAAGGAAATTCGAAAAAATGCTAAGAGACAAGTTTTGTGACGCATTTAGTAAAGTATTTAACTGCGCTATCAAAATTTATTAAAATCAGTGGCGTACATGTTTTAATGAAAAAATATTATGTGTCTACCCCTCAAGTACGTACGGTAGACAGTATAATTTAGGAAAAGATGAATTGTAAATCATTAATTGTTTTGCAAGTTGTTCGTTAATTTCGTTTTCCAAAGATCCACAAACCGAATATACCCTTTCGACCCATTGTGAGTTCAATTAACTCTACAACTTACAATTTGTCAAAAACTTACAACATTAAGGATACTTTTTCTTTTGTAAATACCATTAATGGTTTTGTGTTACCAGAAAACTATGCATTAATTTCATTGGACGTCGTTTCATTGTTTACCAATCTTCCTTGTAATCTAGTTATTTATATTTTGAGAATAAAGTGGGTTATTCTTAAAGATCATACGACGCTCTCAATGGAAAATTTTTAGCGACTCGTAAATTTTATATTTAATAATACATATTTTAGTTTCAATAAAAAATTCTACCGACAGATTTTTGGAACACCGATGGGAGCTCCAATAAGTCCTATTTTGGCTACAATTGTTCTGGATCATCTGTTGGATAATGTTATTCCTATGTTACCGTTTAATGTCGGTTTTATTTACAAATATGTTGATGATATAATTTGTGCAGTACCCTCCGATAGTATTCAAACTACGTTGGACACTTTTAATTCTTTTAGTGCTAGTTTGCAGTTCACTATCGAGACTGAAAATGAGCGCAGTGTACCTTTCTTAGACACAAAGTTAATAAGAACATCGAATAATAAAATCATTTTGGATTGGTACAGAAAGCCGACTGCCTCTGATAGATTTATAAACTATCACTCTAATCACCCTAAAAATCAAAAATATAATACTGTCATTGCAATGAAAAACAGGGTTACACACATTAGTGATGGTAGTTTTATCAAACATAATTTGAGAAACCTATTCGACATTTTCGTTAACAATGGCTATCCAAAACATATCTTAAAAAACTAATTTATAATTCAAACTTTTATGATGGTCCAACAGAGGATCCTTATGAAGAACAAATAAGATTTAAGAAACTTCCCTTTATAAACAACTTAACCCACTCAATTGTATCTCTCTTTAAGGACTTTAAACACATAAAAATTGCAAAGTACAATTTGTTAAAAAACGATAACCTTTTTTCTAAAGTTAAAGATAAAACTCCTCATTTGTACAGTACTAATGTTATTTATCAGATTTCTTGTTTGGAGTGTCAGGGCTGTTATATAGGTCAAACATCGCAGTGGCTCAAACAGCGAATTACACAGCACAAAAGTGATTGTCGCCTAGGCAAAAATACATCCGCTGCTGTCGATCACCATTTAAAAACTAATCATAATTTTGATTATGATAATGTTAAGATTTTAGATAACCAAAGTAACTACAAGAGTAGATTATTCCTTGAAATGTGCCACATTAGGAAAAACAAACATTCTATTAACTACAAATCGGATACTAGTCAACTTAGTAATATTTATTCTTATATTTTGAATTGCATGTAACTGTCCCACACTGTAAATAGTTGGTTAGTATAATGTGTTAGATGTGTTTTTTGTTTTGTTTTAAAAAAGGATAAGTATTTACGTTTTTTTAATGTTTTTATCATTCAAGAATGTATATTTATATTACAAGATATTTTATTTTAATTTACATTACCATGTTGAGCGTGTTATTGGTTTTAAGTGTTGTGGAATAACTCTATTTCTGTGAGTAAAGTTTTTTTATTTTTTTTAGTCAGTATTTATGCATTCTTTTTTAATGTCTTTTTAAATTTTCTTAACTATAACTTTATTATGTATATTGTTTTTAATGTGTCCTTTTCTTTGTCATTGTTTGTAGTTTACTTCTCCTGAGGAAGCTATTGAGCAATGGCGAAATATAGAGGTATTTAAGGAAAAGGAGTTTCTTTTAATTAATCCACAGACCGCAAACCCGATAAATTTCCCCAATAATTTATATCGTACGGTCGAAAATACTTACAAATTTTGTTATATATGTTAGGATCAAACACCGATTTCGGCCAATGGTCGAAAAATACGGCCAAAACGCGTTCTGCCCCCACCATATTGCCAATGTCCGAAATATCGCTTTCCGGCTATTTAATGTATACCAGAACGCGTTCTGGATCTTTTGAAATTGCCAGAATGCGTATTGACTTTTCGCAGTTAGCCTGAAAGCATTCTGGCTTTTGTCATATTGCCAGAACGCGTCGAACACATAAAAAAATCGTTCAAAGGCCAGTGTAGTATGGAAAAATATTTTTATTGTTTATGTAAGTATAACATTCAAATGTTAAAAGTAACAAAATCAACTCTAAAAGAAACAGAGAACATCAAAATACGTAAAACTTTTGGAACCTTAAGGGCTTACTTATTTTTACATGAACTGTTGCGGTGACATTTACTGTTACACATTACTTTCTTGGCCCTACACGCACATTTTCTGTCGACGCAATATCGTTTGCAATTGCACTGTATAAAGCCTTGTTTCGATCCAGATGCTAAACCAGAAGCAGTTCGAAGAGATACAGACGTAGACGGGACTGTTGAAATATCAATAAAGTCGGAGTCGGCTAAGGTAAACTCATTACGGCTGATAACTTCAAGCGTTGTCACAGAACGAAATATCCAACCTACATCGATTACGAATTACAAGTTGAGACACGTACAAAATCGCTTTCTGGACGGTTTGTTTGTATGCTCGACGCGTTCTGGCAATTTTAAAAGATCCAAAACGCATTCTGGTCTATAATAAACGGCCGGAAAGCGATTTTTCGGACTTTGGTAATAGGTTAGTGACCAGAATGCGTTTTGGCCGTATTTTTCGACCATTGGCCGAAATCGGTGTTTGATCCTAACATATATACTCAAGAAATATTTAAAAAAAGAGAAAGAAGAATATTTTCGATTGCTGAATAATCGTTTAAAAAAATAAGAAAAAAATGAAGAATTTTTTGCTTAAAATCTAGATCATTTTTATTTTGTTTGGATACTTATTCAAATTTTCCACCAGTGAGGAAAAATTATTAACACTAATAAAATTTGATCCTGGCACGTCACAAATTTTACCATTTAAAAAACAGAGAATCGCAGAGCCGCGCGTCTACACTGGTACCCAGAGCAGTCGAGTCGCAGACGCACCGTCTCGATCGCAAGCGTTTGCTGCTAGAACGCGTCAACCTAACCACAAACACGGACTTTATATTTAAGCAGACGTTCACAGCCGGATGCAGTCGCTGTTCGCGACGGCCAAACAAGTCAGCGAAATCATACCTTTATACGTGTCTCAATTTGCGCCTTGCCTAACACGTGCGTCGCGAGGAACTGTGCTACTTCACAAAAATCAATACTTTTTTGAGTAGACGCGTCACTATTCAATTTGCACTGTATAATTTAATTTCATAAGTTACAAAAGTACGTGCTGTGCTGCGTCGCGTCGAACGTGCTACACATGTTTCAATTTGCGCCTTGCCATAGTGAAGAATAAGTATTTGATTACGTTTGCGGAAACAATAAACAAGATTGTGTCTTAATTGGACGAGGAATTTGGTCTCTATTTTAATATTAAAATATAGTCCTGTAAAAGGGAAATCTGCATGCCCTACCTTTGCTTTTTAAGTTAGGTTTGAAATTTGGTTTAAAAACCCAAAAAGTTGAGTAAAGGGTACTATTGTCAGCAAAACTATAAATAAAATTGGTTGTAGAAAAGAGAAGGTCGTTGTTTTAAAAATGAAACAGGGTTGGTGCCAAAAACTGGAGGACCAAGAAAAGAGTTTACTGAAAAACCCAGAGAAAGAGTGTTTATGGAGGAGCCCCAACTAACAATTATTGGTCGGCGCAACGTCGCCAAACGCGACGCAACGTTGCGTTCTTACCTTGTAATTTCCTACATAGCGACTCTGTTTTGCACCAATTTGGTGGATGATTTTTGAGTCGTCCGGACGTTGCAAAAGTAACTATTAGTTGCAAGTGGGTCGACGTAAAAACGTTACTGAAGGCAACTTGTTTGGCTAAAGCCATCTACAGGCAAACTTTATTAATAAAAATTGGTAGCTTTTTGTCTACTAAAACATAATTTTGGCAACTTCTAGTAAATTTATAAGTCGCCGTACAATTATACTTCAACTATAATGGCAGAGTAGTTAAGAAGTTGTTTATTGTTTATATTATATATTTTGTCAGGAAGTGGATAATTAAAACGCCGTTATTTATTTGCACGTCATCCAAATTTTAAAACGAACTACAGTTTACTCACAAATATATGGCGAAAATATAGGAAAAACAAGGGCGCCATTAAAATAAGCAGTTTTACAGAAAAAAATATGTTTTTTTTCAATTTTCGAAAATCATTATAAGTATTACAAAACCATTAAATTATGTTTAAAAGTAATAGCTATATCTATAATAACCTTTTCTTTCAACATAATCATGAAAACGCCCATAAATTATCAGAATTATGTTTTTTCTTTTTGTCCCACATTTAAAAGTCAAAACGGCTGCCTTGATTCGTTCCTAGTTTCACATTTTTTTAATGGCGGCCGGTAGTCGCAATCGCAACCTTGTTTTTTACTAAGATTAGACCAATGTTAGCGCCATCTATAAGGAAGAGTCCCGCGCCCAAATGTTCGACAAACAGTGTTGCCAGAGATCGGAGATTTTCCCTTTTTTCGGAGATTTTTGATGACAAGGGATTTTTCAAGTAAAAATAGGGATTTTTAACGATTTACAAGCTACTCTTGTCTGAACGCCATATAACGCCCTTAAGGTTGAATATGTGTGCATATTGCAGTATTTTGCCCATTTCCACCAACTGTTTTAGGGGATCCTTAGCGCTAGGTAGAGAATATTTATATAAAAGCAACGATAAAAGTTATTTTCTACCTAGCATAAAAAATACATTTAAAAAATGGTGTATAAACAACGCCGTATATCATGTAGCGTTTGGTTTTTACGTAAAGCCTTTTTTTTGGCTGTCAATATTTCTTGACGTAGAATCGGTAAAGAATTATTGCTTTGCGGCCCGCAAATACGATCCAAGATTACGGGGATGTTTTTCCAAAATACCCAAATTTTTTTATTTTTTTGTATTTTTACCACGCGGAGGATTTTTATCCTAACCCACCTGGCAACACTGTCGGGGAAAAGGCCTTTGCTAATCTGTCAATAGTGTCAAGTCAGCTGTTGATTAATTTCACAAATTTTGTGTTTTGTTAAAAATGAATACAAAAAAGTATAATGAACAAAAAAGGGCATTTTAAAGTCGTATATATTTGTCAACTAAAGGATGTTGAACCAGTGCCTCATTCTTGGGAGAAAAATGGGTTTCTATACTGGCCCCCTACAAATCGGCAAGTTCGAAAACTTCAGAGTGATGCGGATAGCAAGCCAGATCCAGAGACTTGGACAAAATACTCATGCGAATTAAAAGAAGACAATATATTTTTATTTATGCATGCATCAGCCACAGCAGAGCAAATTTGTGAAGAAACCACCAGTGCAGGCAGTGCCAGTTCTGATAGCGAGGGATTATTTTCTCAAGGACTCTCTGATGATGAAAAAATAAGCCCCCATAAAATAAAACCTAAAAAACAACTCAAGGCTAAGGAGAAGATATGGAAGTCACAGGAGCAAGGATATGCATTTTACAGTAACAATCCTAAACCAAATATAAAAACGAGGGTCTCTAAAGCTCATGTGTCACAGTCACATTCGCAGTCACACCAGTCAATTAGCAATATCCAAGCATCAGATGAAGAGGTGGACCCACTCATGGATGCTACACTAACTAACATATCAGAAAGCCAGACAATTCTTAATAAGTTAGAAAGATTGGAAACCCAGATAACTGATCTCTCAGAAAAAATTAGTGGATGTAAGTTTTTTAAAATAAGCTTTGATTGTTAATCGAGTATTTTACATAAGGTTGTGTTAACTGTAAATTACTGCTAGAGTTTGTTTTTAGAAGTATAATATTTTTTTCCAGGGCATTTTGTAAATTATTTTCTTTTTATTTTAGGACAGGAAAGGACGGACAATATATTCAAAGGCTTTAGTGTTCAATTAGACCAAATTCAGGAGATAATTAAAAAACCGGAATTGAGGTGGTACAAGTGGAAGAGGATGTGGGGTTGTTTCCTTTAAATAGCCCTGAGCAGGTTCATCAATTTGAAAAGGATCTTCTAGATGTCAACTACAAAAAAGAATATTCTCTCACTGCAGAAGAATTGTAGGCAATACAATGCCAGCAAAGCAGGCTTCATACAAGCTTTGTGATGTTTTGTTCACAAAAAAGTGTTGACACAATTTTCATGGACTGCTGTCAGTAGGACAGTCCCAAAACATGCTTTTAATAAATTGTCAAATATTCTGGAAGTATTTTATAAGGTAATTGTCAAAGCTGATGACTCCTATACTTTTCCACAAAGAGATGCCTTCTTTCAAGATGGCATTTTAAAGCACAGCAACACAAGGTTAAGAAAGAAGTGTTTGGAAAAAAACAAAACCAGGAAGAGTTTGAGGCGCTTCCAGTTGACGAAGAAGCTGTAAACAATCTAAATAACAATGTGGAGGAGGAAGAAGCTAGAAGTGAATATGATGTGTCTGTTGTTGCAAATGTCGAAAATGATGAAGATGTTTTTTATAAGTAAAATAAATTTGTCCTCCACTTATAAAACAGTTTTTTTTTAATGTTGTGTTTTGGTTTATTCATTCTGGGCTAGTGTGTTATAACAAATGTGCAAGTTTAATTTGTTTTTAAGTTTAAAACTTAAATTTAAATGTTATTTTTGTGTTCAAACTAAAAATAATATTTTTTAGTAAATGTTTTATTTTTATCTTGGTATTTTATTTCCCTATTCTAAAAATTTTAACTTAAGAACCTCCCAATTTTACTTACCTTAAGCAGATTCTATTTCTACTAAATAAAATAAGAAATATAATCATAATATTGATATTTTATTTCTTTTATTATCAAAACAAATTCATAAATTGGCACTAGCAAACAAATCAAGTGTGTGAATTATAGGAATAAATACAATTTCACTCTTAGCATAGTTTAAACCTACTAATTTACATTTAATATCACAAATTTGTATATGTACATTTTTGCTGTACTGTGCTTGGGCTTGGTAAATATTAATACATGATGATGGAAAAGGGTATTCAAAGAAGTCTAGTATTTTTTTACTTGTTTACCATATATTACCACATTAGAACCATGTAAATAAATATAAGTAATACGAATTACTTTGTTTTGTTTCGTTAAAAGCCAAATGTTCTTTTCATTATGTGATGAAAATACTACTCCATTTTCTAATATTACCTTTTTAAAACAATGTTCAATACCTACAGGTTTATCACAATTTTCAGTGACTTTTATTTTTAGTGAAAATTGAATATTAGATTTCATTAAAGGTTTGGTATTTTTTTAGTTCCACCAATCTGTTAACCACTTGAGCAAGTGGTCTATGCCCATTACGTAAAAGATTTTTTACTATACCCAGCATATTTTCGAATGGATATGCAGTAATATTTGGCAAAGGCCCAAATCTTCTAACATCATTTACAATATGACTAAGGTTGTGAACATTACTCGATATTAAAGATATTCCATAATGTAAGATAAAACCCTCAATAAAATCGAAGAACATTTGGTTTGCGAGGTCAAGTTTGTGAGTAAAATAAATTGTCGAACATAGAAATGTAGCACAGAAAAGTAGTAAAAAGTGTCTATAAAGTTCCCCACCTAAATGTTCCTTTAAAATAATTGGTCCTAGATAAAACAAAAAGGTTCTAAATTCTGTAGCTTTCCAAAATGCAACGGAGTGTAGAGATCGGACAGAACGATGAATTTCTGTAGGTAACTGGTTATTACATCCTTCAAGCCAACTTGAAATTTCATTTATTTGATTTGCAAAAAACTTTACGTTTAGTTTTTTTGCCATGAATCCATAGCTGCAAAAGTTTCTTTGTAATGCCAAGGTCCAGAAGATGCAGTGAATCTGCAATTATGACATCTTTTATCACATCCATAGGTAAAAGTTCTAATGGGGATATTATATATTCATCATTCCGATTTTTTTGATGATGACTAGAATCTCTTTTTTCCCTAAAATCCTTGTCGGTTCTTAAAGGACAGTTAGTTTGGGGAAAACTCATTCTTCTTTCCTCTTTACTGTAAGAGCCCAAAACTGTACATTTAATGCAACCATAGTATGCATTAAATCCTACAACACCTAAAAATGTATAATATAAATTATACAAATTGAATTACAAATAATCATGGCTGAATTTGTATAAAAACAAGTCGTTGATTTAATTTATTAATTATGACATGACATACTTTTTTTTATTGTTTATTGGCACAGAATATTACATACATTTAATAAAGCTTCTGGCAGGAGTGTCGCAAATGAAAGCAATAATTTCTACTGACATTTTAATACCATTCTCCTCATATCCACTTTTAATAGTGTTATTTAGGTCTTCGGTAAAATCATGTAGAAATTCAAAAACAGAGGGTGGCTTCGATTTACCATAATATATAGCAATTATCTAGCATGGATATTCTAGTATATTAGCTATTCGCATTAATATAGGCCAAAACTGACTTTGGGAGCTTTTACATATTGGCAGGCCATCAATATTAAAGTTTAACTTTAGATGATAAGTAGGTTTATCCATATACTTTGTAACATCATGTAGAGAATTTTTAATGCCATTGTACCAAAATTCGCCATCACCCATTTTTCTAATTTGTGTGTGAGTTGGTGTCCCCAACAAACTTCTAGAATCTTTCGGTAATCCTACAATTCCACATTGGGTAAGTCCAGCCAAAAGTTCATTAAGTGAAGTATGTGGAATTTGGTTTTTAGTTGCCCATTTGGGCAAAAATGTTTTTATCTTACACCCAATGTCTTCTTCTAATGGAAAGTTATCAGATATGTCAGTGATATCCTCAGATATATTCGCTGAGAAAACAGATGCCTGCTCGTAGACCTGACTGCTGTTGGAACTACTGGACTCATCCTTAAAAAAGATAAATGGTAAGGCACAATATTAAGTAAAGCTTATCAAGCACATGTACCTTCTCCTCATAAGTGTCCGTTAAATCC
The DNA here is from genome assembly GCA_014170235.1 of Listronotus bonariensis. Taxonomy (NCBI): domain Eukaryota; kingdom Metazoa; phylum Arthropoda; class Insecta; order Coleoptera; family Curculionidae; genus Listronotus; species Listronotus bonariensis. Next base: position 203,140 of record JACEGR010000546.1, read on the forward strand.
CGGGTTATTGTTGATGTTGGTAAAGATTGATTCTCCTCTAACATACAGCCTAAATCTTTTCGCTTTTTTCGGCGATAATAAGTAGTAGAATGTCGAAAACGCTTCATGGTAAACAAAAAAATTGCAATAATTAATTAGTAGTAGATATAATCTTGATTCCTGTTGTAAATAAAAAAATCACAAAATACAGAGGTTAGAAAAAAATCAAAAAGTAAACAAAACCAAAAAGTGTGGTTAGGATTATAAGTGTCACTTGTCACAATTGATGGCTTCATTTGCGTAACCGTTGCTAGGTTGCTACAACCAATCGTCAACGTTGTAAAATGCAACTATGGAAGTAGTCTTCAGGCGACGTTAAAGCGTCGTTAGCTTTTATCCCAAATTAAATACCCTAAAGACCATAGTTTAGAAAACGACGTATAGACGTTAATAGGACGACCGTTTCCGGTGCAACGTTAATTTTTCAATCATTACGACGTTAATTTAATTGGTCGGATTAAGAATACCAATTAAATATGTAAATTTGTTTATTTTCAAAAACTTCTTTTATTAACCTTTTATAAGTTAAGGGTAAAAATTATTGCATACTTATTTTGAAATGTAATACGTAAAGAAATCTTAAGAACTGCCAAAACAGCGAAAAGTCACGGAAAAGCCCGTTGTGGCTGAAAAAATGTAAAAAAACATTTTTTTCCTTTGAATAACTCAACTTGAATATTTAAAAGGTAATTTTAATCCTAAACATGTTTTCCTTATAACATTTTTTTATAATGTAAAAAATAAGGGTACTTTCCTCTTAAGCAAAATTTATATTTTTTAATATACCTCGTGTACTTCTAAAAAAAATATTTTTTAAAAATTGCATTTTAGGTTTAAAACTATGCAGAAGTTTTAATAAGGAATAACTTTGTTTCAAAAATTAATAATAAAAAAGTTTTCCATATGGTGCAAACTTAAGTAGACACGCTGTATATTGGGTTTGTACTGAATTGAATTAAAATCTTTACTCTGCAAGATTGTAACACCAAATTTAAAACTCAGCATTGGTGCGCTATTTTCGAGAGGATCGACAGACTATATTCCAAGTTCAGAAGTTGGGGACCACCTTTAAACCTAAAAAAGATCATACATAAAACTTTACCTGCGTTAGGCTAAAACTAAAACGGGGGATAGTTCAATTTCTCTTCTTGTTGTGTGTAATATTCCTAAGTATCCTTAACAATATATTATATATATTTAATATTTTTAATGAAAATACAAATAAAGAGTATGATATCCTTTATATTCTATAGCTATGACCTACCCCATCTGACTGCTATAGGCACCTCTAAAAAGAAAAATGGATCAAAGCTGCCAACAAAAATAATTAAAAACCACTTCACTTTAAAGTTACAGGCTCATTCGAAACCCAACTTAAAATCATCGGCGGACCAGGCAAAACACTAAAAGAAATAATTTATACCTACTACTACGCTAAAACAAATACGAGGGACATGCTGTCTCTTCTTCTTAGGTATGATAAACCTAATTTACCTCAATTTAATAAATAATATTAAATATTGATAGTGAGGTTGCATATAAAGACTATAATACTATTTATACTCTACAACCATAAACTACATCATCGGGCTTCTATAGGATCCCTGTAAAAGTTCTTTTAAAAGAATGACTTAATGTCAATATTGCCAACAAGAATAACTAGATACAACTTTACTTCGCAGTATCGGGCTCATTCAAAACCCAACTTGAAATCACCCGCGAATGAGGCTGAACACTAAAAAAATAATTCACACTTTTTTATAATTCACTCATATTTTTTAGATCATGAGATGTTTAAACAAAAATGGAAGATACTCTGCTGCCTCTTCATGTTGAGTGTGATTTACCTAATTTACCTTAATAAATGATATTTGATATTTATGGTTAGAATACAGATGAACACTCTGATACTTTTTATACTCTACAACTATAATCAACACCTGCTGCTATGGGCTTCTTAAAAAGTCGTTTTCGAAGCAGGAGTCGATGTTAATGCTGTCAAGAATAATAATAGGATACCACTTTTCTTTCCATTTACAGACTCATTTACAACCCGACCTAAAATCGCCCGCGGAGCAGGCAGAAGACTAAAAAAATCTTTTACACTCTTTTAGACCATGGGGCGAAGTGAAAATAAGGATAAAAAATAATCCTTATACTTTAAAACTAAGACTTACACGATGTAAAAATATTCAATAATGTGCATTGTGTTGCTTCCAAAAGAAGAACATTTATGCTGCAAGTTTTTGGTTTTTATTGTTGTGTATTGACTAGACTGTTGTTTTGTAGGCATCCCAGAAGGGTAAAAGAGTATTACAACGTTTTCACTAGAGTGTTTTATACTAACAAAATGTCATAGCAACCTCCTGTTTTTACTGGCAAAACTCCTACCTGCTCCTACCTTGATAAAACCAACATGATTGTATTTCAGCGGCAAAACTTAGTTAGGTTAAAGTAAAAGGGGTAAAAAACTATTGTCAGTTTGACAAGTGTCGCCTATTTAAAAAAATAAAATATGAATCTTTTAAATCAAAATGCGAGATTTGAAAGCCAGTGTAAGTCAGAGATTAAAAAAGCAGTATGTAAAAATATTCCGCCTAATACACAAAAATCAAAAATCCATTTGAAAACAGTTTTCTCAGTTTTTAAAAAAGCAAATTATAGGCTCAAGAACTCTACTTTCGTTATAGAGTTCCACGTCTTAATCGCTGCAGGTTAACCAAACTTAAAACCAGGCTTTGATTGGAAAAAATGGACCAACTATTGTTAATTATAATAAAGTTTGACTTGTTTTACTCGTGAAATAGTCTTGTCGAATATCATTCGAGAAAATTGTAAAAATGCAAAATATTTCTCTTGTTTTATTCAAGTTTTTGGCTTTTTGGCAATTTGGTTTATGACATTTATTTATTACCACTCGCCTTCGGCTCGTGTAATTATTGAAAATGTCATTTACGAAATTGCCAAGGCAACAACCTTTCATACAATCGAAATATTTTGCCGGCAAAATTTTATCTTATAATTTTATTTACGACAATATTATTATGTCAGTATTAAAAATGTTTAAAAAATCTTCTTACCTTTGTGATCAAATTTGACTAAAAGGCCATGACCTGGTATTTAGGCATAACTTTTGATTCCAAATAGGTTTTCTTTTTAATATTTGTTTTTGTATTTTTCTAAATAAGGGTATTTAACTCCTAAGCTGTTTTTACCTACTCTGTATATCGTTTAACTTTAAATAAATTTGTCTACTGTTAACATGGTTTGAAACCATGCTTTATAGGGTTTAAACGCAAACCAAAGTTTATAAATATATGTCTGATATTTTATTTTTGGTTATGAAATTAAAACGAAAACATGAATGAAAATGTAACACCTAAAATTCTCTCCATGCTTTTTACGACAGCTCTCTTACTTTTCACACTTAACTCTGTGGGTGTCATTAGCAATAATAATTACTCTGCTTTCGACATTAAATTTTCATTTGGAACTAAAAAACTGACAACACAAAGCATGTGCAACGATTCTTTTGAGGGCACATTTGGGTTAATGGATGCAGATTTCAGTTCCATATAATACCGCTCTTGCTTGTCAGCGATATATTTATCATTGCTTGAATATGACAAGCTTAAATTCGTGATAAATATATATATATATATATATATATATATATATATATATATATATATATATATATATATATATATATATATATATATATATATATGTTATAAAACATATAAAATGAAATTTGTAATAAAGAAAAATTGTAATGGAGTTGATTCTATGTCAATAAAAAAATACAAAAGACAAATCCTTAACACTTTAATATACAGGGTGATCAAACTTGGGTCGAAACTATTTCTATCTTCTTTATTGTTCGAGATACGAAGTCGGTTAAATTAGTATTTTTTCTGCTGCTTTCGTGCTGCCAACCGAAAAACAATTGAACATGGGGTTCTCGATTTATTGTAAAAATGTAGTTTTTTAAATGTATATTATATTACCATTCAAAAGATCTATAAAAGAGCTTTAAAAAAAGTTCACATGTGATTAATTCAATTTTTAGTAGTTTCGAAAATATCGCCATCCTCAGGAATTTGGTAGTAAACTGGCATTTTTTAAACTATTCACCCTGTATATAGTACCATTTAATAGATATTTTAAAGAGCTTCAAGAAAATACCACATTTGATATATCAGTCCCTTAAACTTTTGAAAATATGACTATTCATAGTATTCATATATGAAAATTATTTTAAATATCTGTTATATCCATAACTTTAAGCTATAAGCACCAAATTTAGTGGCGAAGAAAAAATAAACTTTATATCCACTTTCACCGCCCAAAACTCCTGGAACCGTCCACTGGCGCTGTTTGGATAATGCAGTTTTAAATTTACTTACTAAAAGCATTTTTTAATTTAATGTGTTTGTGCCGATAAATTTGTATCGGCTAAGTTTTTTGATGTATTTGATTACTTAATATAAACTATGGGTAATATGCGTTATAAATACTAAAAAATATTAAGAGTAACCTTTAATTTGTAAGAAAGAAAAGGTGATAAGCATGTTGTACCTCGTAGGGCAAGATGACATAGTAACTGTCGGCTTAAGATGACATACTACATATGTTATCGTACCGTATTGTTTTTCATTGAGAAAAATACCTCCCTTATTTATTTTAGGATGCCTAGAAACCATCAAAGAAAGTCTACGCGTCATTCGTTGTCAAAGAAAGATATGACGAAGCCACTAAAAGCATCAAGGAAAGCAAGATGGGGTGGCTTAAAGCCTCTAAAAAATTACCGTGCCTTAGACCACACTTTGTCGAAACAAGAATGTTCTTATAAATCTTGGTTATTTCAAGAATACCTTTGATGCGGCCAAAGAAACTGCAAAAATGGCAAGAAGTTAGCAAAACATCTATACCAACGACAAATAGACCAAGCGATTGATTCATAATTTTATAATAAACATCAAGCCAACAATCCTAATAGGCAGGGGGGCGAAGAGAGCGTTGAATGAATATTTCGGACTTACTTGTTGACCTTGGTCGATAGTATGCACTAGAGGCGTAGCATTACCGGCCTTTAAGCGTATAAGTAATGTTTTTTATTATTGATAGTAAAAAATTAAATACTTTTTTTACTATAAATATTTAAATTTTAATATTTATACAAAATTACATAGAAATTATAACACAAAATCAGGACATATAAAGAAACCTGATTTATGTTATTTTGTAGCTATAATGATAAAGCACATTTTTTGAATCATATATTTTTTAATACTTGGCTTTTGTGTTATAATATTTATTTCTCTTTGTATATTATTACAACTTAGATATTTACTTATACTTTGTTGTATATAACTTAAGGATATTGATTTTATTAATATCATTTGTTATTAGCATCGCATCTATGAAGTCTTCCACAAATTCGATTACAACTCGGGTAATGTACTTTAGAAATAAGTAAGATTAACCATAAACTAAGAAAAAGAATTGTAAAAGAGTTTATCCTTATCCTCTTAATTTTTGAAAGGAAAAAGGATATCGAAGTCGGATAAAATTTGGGTAAAAAGGTGTCACTTTAACTACTTTTTGACATCAAAATTTTTATGGTCGTGAGGCCTAGTGCCAAAGGGGCGTTATCAACTTTTTCTTTCTAATGGAAAGGGGGTCATGTGGTACCTCGTTTTAAAGGTCCTTTGATTATATGCCCAACGCTAGTTTGCTTTAACAAAAATTGGCCGAACCGTTCTAGATATAGCACATTAATGCCAAATTTCAAACGCTTGTAAGTGAAAAAGGTGGGTCCGATTTTTTACAATAAAACAGTGTTGAAAAACGTTATTTAATGTAATAACTTATATTTTACATAATAAAAAACAATGTAAAAACACGTGTACAAAACAAAAGTTTATAATACTCTGACACTTGATAAAAGTACATAATAATAAAATGTACAAAATAGCGTTTGAAAGGTCTTGCAATTCTTATAATTCGTTCGGGAATTGCATCTTTCTTTAAGAGGCGAAGGCCATTACTTCTAATCGTGTCTCTAAAATGTTCCCCTCAGATGTTTATGCTTTTGGGAAAAACTTTATTTTCTAATTCTAAGCTCAAATTTATATATTTCTACACTCTGGATCGCTGGGCAACCTTAAACAAGTTTAAATATTCGATGTTTGTGAGCTGTTAAAGACATTAAAAACACATCAAGTGCCGCCCCTGAATAAAATGTCTTTGTTTACCTATGAAAAGTGAGGTCCGTAAATAAGTACCCATATTCACTTTCTAATCATCAAAAAACGCCTTATTTTATCACTTTTGGCTTGCCAAATTCAGTAGCGTAGAGAGGTGGGACGGTTCGGCCCCCAGTCAGAAGAGGCCCCCAAAAAGGGTGTATTTATAGAAAAAAGATATAAGTTTTTTCCTTGTCAACGTTATTCGACTAAGAAAAAGTCAAAAAAATGGGGCCCGACTACATAAACTATATAATATATTGGAAAGGGTCCCGTTTGGAGATAAGGACCTTGGTTTTGCTCTCATTTTTTTTTAAACAAAGAAACATTAATTTACTGAAATAGTATGGGCCCCAATACCTTTAGCTTTCCACTGGCCATCTCGTCAAATGACAGAAACCAACAAAAGCGATAAAGACGGCGTCACTCGTAAGCGTCAGGAAGAGTTCATTCATGTTTAGTTTACGATAGAGTATAAACCCGCGGGCGGCATTGCCGGGCTTGACAAAGACCCACACATTTTAAGAATTTAGCTATTAAGAAAAGATAATAACTAATAATTTTTGAAAATATTTAGTTTATTATCATATCTCAAAACTAATAGCAATATATTTATTGTTTATTTAACAAGTTATATTACAAAATGCTTTATTATAAGCCTATCCAATAATTAGTTAGTTAAGTTTAGAGTGGCAAAATTTAATTTGGAAAACAGCATTTTAGCGCTTTTACTGTAATGTGTTGATGACAACAGCTCAAACGTAAACAAACTTGGTCGATTTGTCGTTGATCTATACTAAGAAAAAGGATGTTCAACTGTATGCACTGATAATTATGGCCTACTATGGGCATTTTTTTAATTATTTTTGTAGCATTAGGATTATTTTGCCTTATAAATAAACGTTTTCAATATGCAACATAGGATTTATTTTATATCCGCCAATTGAGTTTCAACATGAGTTTCCAAATATTTGGCCCAAAACAAAAAGTATGCCATCTTAAGCACAATTACCCTACCATACAATTTCTAATTGTATATATCAAATATTTTAAAGCTTTTAATATTGTTTAAAACTAGTATAGTATAAAACCTTATTTTTAAAATACCGTGTAAAGCAAATTTAAAGCTGATAAGAAATTTTGCGAAGGACTGTTGGTTACTTGCCCATATTGGTACCACAGCATTTTGGCTTATTGTGGTAGCCTTTCCTTTACATATTAACTTCTAATTATCATTTTTTTAAAGTTGACTTACAAAGGTTTCTTCTTTACATTTAGAAAAATGTTAAACGCATTTCTTTACTTAATTTCTAATATTTTTAGGTAAATTTTTTTCTTCAAATTTTTATACAAAACTTTACTATAAATCGTTAAATTTTTAACACCTGCCATATGCGTATAGAAATCCTTTAATATAAACATGTATGTTATGTTGACATTTCCGACTTCTTAAAAGTAAGTGTGTCACCCTAGCAACAGTAGCAAAATTTCAAAAGTTTGTACATTTAAGATCTTGTCTGATATTTTAAACATCTCTGTGACACCTTTACCCGCGATACATGTCTGGTTGCGTAATTATTTGACAAATTAAAAATCATTTTGTCAGGCTTACCTATTATGATTTTAAAAAATATATAGGGAACTTAAAAAAAACATGGTTTTAAATACAAAAATATACAAACTCGGTAAAAAGTTTTACTTCTGAATTAGAAAATGGTTCACCCCGGCGCTCCGCGCTTATGTAAACCATTCTCTTCCCTTGACAGTAATGAAACACTTTTTACCTCGATATGTAATCTACCATTACCTTGCTCTTTATGTGATCCTGATAAACGCAGTAAACATTATTTATTTTGTATACCGTGCATTCCAGTTAAAACGATCAAATCCTTCTGATGCTTTGCCAAAAACATTAGTTCAAATTTCTGTACTAGTTCTTTTTCACCACTAACTTTGGAGGATAAAATTATTTCTACATCTAAAGGAAAGGCCCAAAGATTTGCGAAAGAGTTTGCTATTTCTCCAGTTCCTCATAAAATGTCCAATATTATTTTTAAGGTAAAACACATTAGGCGTATTTTCTCTTCTCATAACACCAAGAAACAGTCTGGGCTAGATGGCATACAAGCAATCGTTTTAAAAAATGTGCTTCTGAACTTGCACCTATTTTAACTCGGCTCTTTCAAATTTCTTATGACACCGGTATTTTTCCGAAGAACTGGAAGACTGCACATGTCCAACCAATCCCCAAGAAAGGATCTAAATCTTTTTCATTCAACTATAGACCTATTTCACTCTGCTCAGTGATTTGTGAAACAATGGAAAATTATTACCTCGCAAATTCTTAAGTATTTGAAAAAACATAAAATTTTACATGACAGGCAGTACGGATTTCGTTACAAGAGATCTACAGCAGATCTTTGCTTCGTACAACACAAGTCTCTTGAGTTTCTACGTGAACAAGTCTCTTGAATTTCTAAGTGAATTCCAGATCGTTGCTCTTGATATATCTAAAGCTTTTGGCCAGGTCTGGCATGACGCACTTCTTAATAAACTTTCCTTTCACGGTCTTTCAACTAAACTCTGCTTTTGGCTGTTCAGTTATCTTTCTACTCGACGTATATCAGTCATTGTTGATGTCCACTTCTTAAGCTTTTACGAAATCAATGCCTCAGGGTTTAGTAGTGGCACCAACTTTGTTTCTTCTTTACATCAACGACCCTTTTTCTTCCACAACCAATTTCATTCATTGTTTTGCTGATGATGGTACCCTTTACTTCAGTTTTCAGGTTCTCAAACCAATCACTTAACCTGACTTGGAAAGCAAACGCAGGGCGATGCAGATATCTCTTTCACAGGACCTTAATTTGGTATTGCTTTGCGGAGCCAAAAATCTCGTTCAATTTAATACATCCAAAACACAATCATGTTACTTGTCGCGGAAAAAATCATCAAACACTTACCCTTTACTTATGAGTGGCCAGGTTTTGCAGAGCAAGGACACATTCAACCTTATTGGTATAACATTTGAGAATAATCTTAACTGGAATAAACACATCGTATCTATAGCCTTAGCGGCTTTAAAAAGCTTGGATTTCTTTTCTAAGCCAAAAAGTACTTTTCTCCTTTTAATTTTTTTTATACACCTGTCATGACAATGACAATGACACACTTTGTCTGTTCCCCAAATTCGACCCCCTCTGAAATATTGTTTTCATGTTTGGGGAATGGCGTCCCCCACAACTTTCAGCGTTCTTGATGTCATTGACAATGACAATGACACACTTTGTCTGTCCCCCAAATTCGACACCCTCTGAAATATTGATTTCATGTTTGGGGAATGGCGTCCCCCACAACTTTCAGCATTCTTGATGTCATTGAAAGAAAGAGTTCGTCTTATTAATGATCCTTTACCTACTAAAAGACTTCCTTCTCTTGCCCATCGTCGAGATGTGGGAGATCTATCGCTCTTTTATAGAAAGTTTTACGGCTTTTGCTTTGACGAATTATCCAGTATGGTCCCTCCTCTTGCAGCTCCCAACAGAGAAACTCGTGGTGCCACATTTGCATCCCTATAAGGTCCAACTGAATAGGCACCGAACTTTCCACTTTGTTTGTTTTTTTATCCCTAGAGTTTCTAAAATTTGTAACTTGCTGCCAGCGGAGATCTTTTCTTCTCCCCAAATCTCCAAGTTTGTAAGACCCGTGTTAACGACCCTTTAAGATAAGGTACCACTTAACCCCCTTTTCCATTTAAACTTTTTAACGTTTCTGTTGGTGAGAAAAAGGATAACTAAAAGAAGTCAATTTTGACACAAAAACGTGTCCCCCTAAAAAAAAAAAAAAATTTGCATGTTTTAGCATTTTTAAGTGTAAAAAACGAATTATAGGGTTTGCTCGTTTTAATTGAAGTGCACTGTATTATAAATTTAATTTAAACCCTCTGGGGTTTTACGAACTTTTATACGCCTATATGATTTCGTTAAGTTTTAAATGCTTCTTAACTCACTTAAAGGGATTTAAAATATTTACACAAATATGTTTAAAAAGATTTTATAGGTAACTTTACAACAGTTTAAATTTACTACTAGACACATGTTCTAAAATAACATTCATCAATAAGTATATTTATTATGTATAGTCCTTAAACATTAAAAACTTGAAATGACATACAACTTATGCTCAGTTTTACAATTGCCAATTACCTAATTTATGGTTCAGTTGAACTCAACTGGTACGTTAACCTGTTCATTTAAAACATATTGCTGTTAAGTTAATGCCAAAAGAGACAGCAATATTTTAGCCTATACTGTTTTAACATCACTAAAAAATTTTAACAACTAACACAATTAAAATCAGCTTTCACACTTCCTACTTCTTTTCTTAGAAAAATGTCACTCAAAAGAAATAGCCCACTATTTACATATCAGGTTCACGGATACCAAAACTCGACAAATCAACACGTGATCTGCATAAAGTCTGATTTGCATTTTGAATACGGACGTACGTAAATTGCGCACTGTATTCGAGGTTATACAGTGCCTTTCTTTAACCTCCCTCCCCTTTAATTTTTTAAACGGACCTATTTAAAAAGTTAAACTTTAGGATATAAAATTGATGTATAAATACTACTCGTATATTTTAAAGTAAAGTTAATAGATGATAGACTTTAAGATAGCGCCTGGGTGCCATCTTGGAAAAAATTAAATGAAAAGAGGGTAGTGGGCATCATTTTAAAGCTCCCGACGAGTAATTTATAACTTTAAAATATAAAGTCAGTATCTTCACCTCATCTTTTTTCACTTAATACAAAATGGCGGCAGTTTAAAAAATTACTAAATACCTGATTTAAATGGCTATATTACCCAAACTAATAAAGTTAGATCTGATCAATATGGTATTTTTTAAAGGTCTTGTAAATATTTTTTTAATAGCGATACTGGTGGTAATATACAAGGTGGGGAAGAAAGTATACAGAGTGTCAGTGTCATTTTCTTTACATTACATGCAAAATTTAGGGGACTATGCATAAAAAGACATTTTTGGCATACAAAAAAAAGTATTTTTACCAATATTGTCCATAAGGGGTTAAAAGTAAATATTTTTTAAGACAAAAACAAAACTGTATTTTGTTTGAATAAAAATATTTTTTAATTTCCATTTAGTATAAAACAAATTTGATTTGTTTGACTTTTTTATTTGATGAACGGTTTTTGCGTAAATAAATACAAACCATTTCTCCGTATAGTCTAATTCCTATCAAATGAAGAATAAATAATATAGGTGATTTTTATTAAAGCGCGGATAAATGGTGGGAGTAACTGAACTTACTTCAATGTAAATAAATCCGTCTCCTTTTTTCCGATTGGTATTGGGATTTGTTCGCTATATAGCACGTTGCGTTATTTGAGATCAGCGTTTCACGCACTTCACGGAAGTCAAGCCAACCTCCACTTGGTGAAAAGCAAGCAACGACTCCAGACGATAGGTCGTGGCAGGACCAAACTTGATTTGAATTTTATTCGAAAACAATGGACGATCGTTCGTTAATTCGGCGGTCGTCCTTTTCTATTAAGAGATCTTTGGTAATCTTGGCGAGTTATCGGAGACCCAGGAGGTTTTGGTAGACAGCCTTTTTATTAGGAATTTTTGGAAGGTCATTTTTGTAGTCCGCACAGGTACCCAGCGCAATAAGCCCACTGGAACGGCTAAGACTCTAAAAGAGGATTTACCATCAGCGCCTTACGCTTTGGTATCCTAATCAGTGAACAAGAACCTGTATCATTTTGTGTCTATCCTGTTATCTTACATCCATAGTTGGCCCCCATCTGTTTACTGATTATAGTGAAGACGGCCAGGGTCCTTCGCTTTGTCGCAGCCGCGTAGTTGCGTTCAAAACGTAAGGTTTAGTGTTACATAAATTATTATTCGCCAGAGAGGCCATTGGTCCCACTGGTGACCATGTGCACTATCTTCCTGGTCTAGCTGGGTGACCATGGTACACTGTTTACGTTGTGGTAAGGACTTCGGCTTTAAAGCCGGGGTCCGAACCGACATTTCGAGAGGCTATTGTAGAGGCCCGACCGCTGGGATTCATGGCTGCACCTACTCAGTTTGTAACAACAAGTACATGCAGGCATGAGGAACCACATGCAAAGGTTCACCCTGTAGAATAAAATCGCCTGAGAAAAGAACAATATAAAACTAATAAAACTGATCAGAATCACAAATTAAGAGAGGACATTAAGATCGTCAAGTTGCAAGAGTCGAATCCACTTATAACCGAAGATAAATTAACAAATATTTAGAATCACAATTTTCGGACAATACTTTGGAGTGCTCTCAGGGAATACCTGCGGAATGTCGCAAAGGGTCTTGCCTTTGATCACGATGAGGAGAACCTATGGCTGTTGAACATGACTTTAAATATCATACATACCGCTAGGAGAGAGAAGGCTCGTGCCGCCCTCGCCTCCTATGCTAAGATAAATACTCCATTAAATGTGGTTAGGAGTAACACGAATAGCAACAACAAAGTAGCAAATCGTGCATCTAATCACATAATAATTATAATCAGTCTGCATGCAGAGCGGCTCTTTTTAAAAAGTTTAGCAGCTTTAGGAACGATCCCGCTAAAGTGGCGGACTATATTTTTCAGGACATTCCTTGGACATTTTAGGACATTTCTGGGCAAATTCCCGGATGTGGCGAAGGTCAACCGGGAATATGCTACGATCCGTAGCCCCTCCACTAACGAAAAGGATCACATTGTCGATAACAAAATCACTAATGAGGCATACTTAAACCAGTCAGCCTCGAAGAACGAGCTGGCAGAGCCATGCAATCCAACGCCACCCGCCCCGACGAAATCAGACCTTCTGATCTCAAGCGAGAGAGGTAGACTAATCAGGCTCAGCAATGAGGACTAACCTCTGACTAGAGCAATCATCAACTTGAACGTAACACGCAGGCTAATTAAAAAACTAGATAGATGGTGCAAGGTTTCCACGAACAGTAACCAGATAAGGCATTTCTCGAAGTAGCTCCATCGGGTCTATTCAAAAAACTGTCTCAGACAACGAAGTTCTTAGGGCAACAGTGGCTCATGGATAACCAAAATTGGAAAAACAAGTAAGTATATTATTATAAAAATGATTTTGTTTGGACAAAAAGCAAGTAAATTATTAAACAATATTGCGTCTTTCTCGTCCTTCAAAATTTCTTGTAACTGCCGATTATAGCGCCTTCTGGGAATGTTAAATAATTTTTAAATTGTTTTCTAACTTGTAAAGTTTGATGAGGGATTACTACCCCCTATACCAAGTAGCAGACAATACACTTCTGATGTAACACATTCCTCTTGGGGTTTTCTCTCCAAAAATAGGTGTCATCTCTTAAATAAGAATGTCAAACACATGTTGCTTTACAACAACATTACAATGCTCTGTGGTCATATTTATGTTCTCTTATATGTTCTAATTTTTTTAAACTGTCCCAACGCATTTTTATTTACTCTATGATTAGAAATTCGATTATCTTCATAATTGGCTGTTTGATGTCCTGGGAATTTACTACAGCGCGACAGATTAATATACCGTAGGATAGCTTGTACCCGGGTAAGTACCTCCACCAAATAGGAGCTTCGCATTCAGGGCCGATCATCGCATCAGATTAAGAAAGGGTGAGTTAATTACATGCTAAACAGTGTATATTCCACTAATCTGACAGTTTGAGAGTGACGTAAAGGAAACACAGGCTACAAAAAAACGTCAGTTTAACATTTTCAAACGTAGCTTTTTTAAAATTTGGAAGCAAATAATTCAGGGATAACATAAAATATATAATACGATATGTCTTGAACAATTATCACAAGCCGAAATAATAATAGTATTTTTTTAACATATTTAAAAGTCTATAGTCGCTTCCCCCACTGATGAAAAGGTATATAACATTTTTTTCTTCTTATTATTTTAGCTTTGCAACCCAATAGGTCTCTATGCCGCTCGAGTAAATCCCCATTTAGCATCGTGGACTCCCCTACTATCATAGGATTTACCGATAAAGCGAACGCTTTATTAGCCACTATTGCATGAGACAAAACAATATTGTTTCCTGGTTAAGGTTTTTCACATGGTATCTGTAATTATTTGCTTTGTAATAATTTTCTTAGTGCCGATAAAGAAAATATGGCAGCACTTCTTTTTCTCTATGAGCCGACATCAATAATAATAAATTTGTAGTGAGCTGATACCAGGGCTAACAGCAGCACGCTAATCGATATTTTGTATGAAAAATAAAGGGACCGCTGTTTGGTGGAGCTTGCATATGTATGTGCTTTTTGTCAGTCGCTCCAAATAAATTGGGAATATTTTTTTCCATATTTGCTCTATTGGTTAAGGCATTTCTGTATGTTGTAGTTGGTTTCATACAGTGAGCTCCTAAAGTCCGTCGGCCCCCTTCTAACTTCTGAACCGTTCAGTATATTTTCATGAAACTTCAAACAAAATTTTATGACCAATGTCTGCATTTTTTACATATCAATGAAAGCACTAAATGTCAAGGTGACAGCTGGGCGCCACATTGCGAAAAAAATAAAAGGAAAGGGGGTCTTGTGGCACATTATTTTAAAGTTTCTGACAGGTACTTTACAATCCTAAAATATAAAGTCAATACCTTTACCTACTACAAAATGGTGGTACTTTAAAAATTCCCTTCCATGGCCATATTTCCGAAAGAAATTAGGTTAGATGTACCTAATATGGTATTTTCTTAAAGTTTTTAAAGATCTTTTAATGATGATACTTGTGGTAACATACAGGGTAGCAAAAAAGTATATATTTTTTTAATATCGCACCCTGTTTATTATATCACCATTAAAAGATCTTTAAAAGAGCTTTAAGAAAATAATAATTTATTAATTTCAGAAATATGGCCATCCAAATCAGGTATTTAGGTAATTTTTAAAGTACCGCCATTTTTAAGTAGGTGAAAGTGTTGACTTTATATTCTAGGGTTACAAACAAGTCATCAGGAGCTTTAAAATGATGTGCCACAAGACACCCCTTTTTTATTTTTCTTTCGCAATATGGCGCCCAGCTTTCACCTTGACCTTAAGAGCTGTCATTGATATGTAAAAATTGCAGACCTTGGTCATAAAATATTGTTTCAACTTTTATAAAAATATACCGAACGGTTCAGAACTTAAAAGGGGGCGACGGACTTTAGGACCTTACTGTATTGCTTCACATGTCTTATAAATAATTGTTTTAACAGTGCTTTCTTCCAATTAAAACGTATAAGCTATCGACCTAAGAGAATTTCCAGTCACTAAAAACCTTGAACAAAAAATGTTTTAAAGTAAAAAAATTACGCAATAATTAAATAAAGGCAAAACAGTTAGGGAAAACTAAAAGTGTTCAAAGTGCCAAAAAAAAATAAAGCAATAAAATTTGAAAAAAGTTGTCACTCATAAACCCTCATTTGCTACAACCAAAAGAATTACAAACAAGTAATTTGTCGGTCCCTAATTGTAATGGCGACCTTGATACTAAAGATTAAAATTAGCAATTAATGGAACACTTTTCTAAACCCTTAACTCCGAATTCAGTAAAAAGAGTTGAAGATACTTCGACGTTGCTTACAAGCAGTTTACAACGAAAACGGAACATCCAGAGTAGTCTCCAATACAGGCACATCTGCAGTTTAAGCGTGAGCAGCAGTTAAATGCACATCTCCTAAATGCATTTTTTCTTCAATGGCTGCCAAAGTAAAAAACGTTTCCAGCGTCAATACAATTAACCATCAAACGACAGGTCTTTCAACTTGTAGCAGACGCCAAAGAAACAACTTTAGTCCCAAATTAGCTTCAAGTTTTATGTGTTCTATTTTTTTTTATATGCTGGGTGTTTCTATCAAAAGTGAATAGAAATAAAAGTTGACAGTATATTTAAGCTTTGTTTTAAGTAAACACAATAAATACTTACCCTAAGCATACCATAGCCTTTTTTCTGCTTTAACATGTTGGCGAGATACACATTTGTTTTTAGGCATGACTTTTCTTATAGATTATATAAAATATTTTCTAGGTATTACACATGGTGGTTATACTGTGAAAAAAGTTTAAAAGTTATACATAATATATTATTTTTTATTCCAAATTTAAAGGTTAATAACTCTTTAACAAAACGTGAAAGAATTTTTTATGTAAAATTCTAACTTTAATTTGGATTACTTTGAGGACATGTGCAAAGATAGGTCGTGTGATTATTGGGTTATGCTAGACACAGGCAGAGAATGCCAGATTTCTAGCTCTACTGTTTCTATAGTGTCATTTTTTATAGGCAAATAGGTCGTAAAACTTGTGTGCAAATTTTTTTAGGCTATGATAACAAAGTTTCTTTATTTTTTTTAAAGAGAATTTTTAATAATGCCAATTTTATTTTAAATGCCCTGCACATATATGTTACGATATATGTTTTAGTCGTTACAATAGGCCAAACTGGTACTGGTACAGGTACTATTTTGTTCATATGTCAGTTCTATTTTGGAGTATGCATGCCCGGTATGGCCACCATACTATAAAACGTATGTTGATCAGATTAAGCGTGTCCAAAGAAAATTTTTAAGTTTTATAGCTTTTAAGATGGATATTCCAATTGAACATATTATATATGAGGAGATTATGAATATATTAAATTCACCAAGTCTTAAGAACAGGAAAATGCTTATTGATATTAGTACGTTATATAAGATTTTAAATTGTATATGTAATTGTTTTTAACTGTAGTGACTTGCTAGGTAAAATATGTTTAAACACTCCTGAAAGAACACTTCGACATGTCAGCTTGTTTCATGTACCATTCCATCGTACTATTAAAAGGTCGAAAGTGCAATTTAAAAAACAAACTAAAACTATTTTGGTAGTTATTTTAGAGTTAAACTATCTTAAAAATATGGTTTTATTGGCATAATTTTTCCAGGCTATAATTTAGACCACCCTGTAGATACTTTGTGCGTCAGCAAACTTTAAAATCTAATTTTATCTTTTTTAAAACATATGTATTTTTAATAAAACTACTGCAATTTATATGATTTTTTAACACGCTTTTATTATTTTAAATTTATGTAAAGCATAGGAAAATAATGTGGTTTTTGATATTATTTAGTTACATATGTCACTTTAAGCAGCCCTTAATTCAAAATATCACAGGTTGCCCCCGTAATTTTTATGGAAATATTACCAGTAGGAATGGGACTTTAACATACTTGCAATTTAAGAGAATTTCATCTCTGCCGGTTTTTAATGAAAATGGTGCAGGGTTCTTTCTCACATTACTATGTCAGAGGCGGTGATCGCGTGATAAACGTCCTGCGCAAGATCCAATCTTGCATAATTATTTTATGATTTATGGTAAAGTCAGTTCATCTGTTTATAACTTTTTGACTACTTTAAGTGAGTAACATTTATTTGCTTCTGCAAGTATTTTGTGTATTTCGTAAAACAAAAGAAGGCAAATTTTCTTCTATTACTCTTCTTAGTTGCCGTCTCGACGCTACTTCGTTTTCTAAATATCAACCACAGAAACTGTCACCCGTAAAATGTCGTGCCACTTTGTCTAACATACGTGCTCTAGTAAGGAATTTGTGTATACATATTTTACTGTCGTCAGCTTTTAAAATGTGTATGGACCCTACTTGTTTAATAAAGTTTTATTTTTTAGATTTTTTTTTAAGTTTATACACAGTGTCTAATAAATAGGTGAATATTTTTATTAAATACACATAATAAAACCTTGGCATCAGCTTTGATTTAATTAAAAATTAAAATATTGGTAAATAGGAAAAAATGTATTTAAAAAAGATGCTACCCAAAAGAAAAACTGACCACTTGACTATTTATTTATTAATATCTTAAAAAAGTTATAGATTACTATACATTACGCTTCAATAAAATATTTTCAGAACTTGACGTAGTATACAGCATGTCTTTTTTCTTACCAAATAAAAACTTTTTATTTACTAACTCTATGAAAAAATGCCTGTACCTGAAAGTACTTTTTGGTAAAAAAAACCTTTTTTAAGAAAATTTGTATGTTGGATATACAGGGTGGCTTTAAAAATAATTTGGTTTTAAATTTATTAAAGACGTCGGCCTTATTTCCAATCTACTATAAAAGAAAATACTTAAACGTATTTTTAACTCTTTAAAATGTTATATTAATAATTTAAAACATCCATAAACGAAAGTGAAAAATAAAAGAACACTACACTGCTGTGTACAAAATCAAATACCATTTTTTTATTTTGCCAATATGTATCTAAAGGTAACATCTTTAGTCGGTAACTATCGTTTAGAGTTTAAATATCGATAAGTTTCATATAGACACGCGGAGGCGGGTCAAGTCAAATTCAAGCGCGCCGAGTATAATGATACACAAACCATTTGGTGCCACTAATAATTTAATAGGACATTTTCGTAATGATAATCTTCTTTATCGAGCGTTACCTTGAAATACACAGGTTGCATCATAAAGAAGTTGTAAATTTTGTTTGAATGTCAAACATTTAAATATGCGGGATCGATTCGGGGTCAAAAAATATTCAATTTGTTAAAAAATCAGAAACATCTTTTACTTCTTAGCTGTTATAAATTAGGTCAGCAAGTGATTTATTCACCATACAAATATTCTTGTTCTTGTTAAAATTTTTTCCCCTACCAAGCAAGACTTTTTAAAAATAATTATTTTTTGTATAGTTAATATTTACATATTTTCCATTTGTTAAGAACTTTCGAAGATACACTCTATGTGTTTTATAAAAATCAAAAAAAAAACCTAACCCATAGGTTTCCATATGAGCTTACCTGATTAAGTTAAAATAAAAAGTGAAGACATTATAATTATCTACAGATAAAAGAAAACATGAGAAGCAGTATCGATAAACAAGAGGGTACCAATTTGAAGAAACCTAATTTAAAAAAAAAACACAAAAAAATGAGTTGTGGTTTTAAAATGATCCCCAGACCTAACAAGTGTCGATTACTTATTATGAGGATACATTAAAAATGTTGTATATGACATACCGCCAACGACTGTTGAGAATATATAGGAAAGAATAGGAGCAGCTAATGTTAGTCATTTATTTGAAAAGAGGGTTTGCCTTTGTATCTAAATTGATGGACGTCATTTGGAACATTTATTCGATGATTAGGTTATTTAATTTTAATATTTTATTTGTTGATTTTTTTGCTGTTACCTGTTCTACAATATTTTGATTTTATAAAAATTATGTTTGCAGAAACAATTACTTTTATTTTATTTAAAATAAATAGTAAAAGCACAAAAAATATTAATATTTAGGCCCTCGTCAAAAGTAATTAATAGCAAATGAAATTACAATGACGCACATAGGTGTGCGGTCTGTTAAACCATCGCAGGCCACTTGACTAATGAACATTTTTTTTAAATAATGTTCTTTAAAAAAAATATTTTTACTAAAACATTATAAAAGTTACGTATAGAAAGACAATGGTTTCTTTATGTTTTTGGATCGCTTAATCCGAATTTGGGGTCCGTTTGACCCCATCAGGTCACGGTCAAAGTCACTTCAAGGTCAAATCATCAAAGTTTATCGAAAATAGACCACAATCGTGGTATTTTTATGTTGTTAGAATCCGAAGTCAAATTGACCACTTGACCCCATTAGGTCAAGATCAAGGTTATATAAAGGCCAAATCATCAAAATTTGTCTAAAAACAGACCAAAATCTTGGTATCTTTATGTCTTTGGGGTTGTTGAATCGGAATTCTTGGACAAATTGACCCCATTAGGTTGAGATCAAGGTCATATTAAGGTAAAATCATCAAAAGTTATCAAAGATAAACCAGAGTCATGATATCTTAAGCTTTTTTAGGATGCTGACCTTAAAACGACCTTGACCTTCACCTGATAGGGTCAGACTAACCCTGAATTCTAATTCAGCGACTCCAAAAACATAAAAATACCACAATTATTGTTGTCTATTTTCGATATTTTTAAAGATTTGCCTTTTAATGACCTTAACTTAGACCACATGGGCTTAAACCGACCACAGATTTGGATTCAGCGACCCCAAAAACATAAAGATACTGTGTTATAGTCCTTCGGACCTCCATTTTTTTTTTGTAAAGCTGTGATTGACCTTGAGTTAACCTTGACCATGACCTAATAGTGCCCAACTAACCCCAGATTCAGATTCAGCGACCCCAAAAACATAAAGAAACCTTCTTCACCGTTCTTTTTTTTAGAGCTGGAACTTTTTTTATTTGTGTGGCTGTATAATTTTTATTAAAATATTGTTTTTATCGTGAATTTTTAAAAAGTTCTAATTATCTTTAAAACCTTGTATTTTTGCTATAGGGATTGCTGATAAAACTTGCCTTATTTTTGTTCCCACAATTCAACTATAGACTAATATACAGGGTGTTTCATGTATCCTGTATAATTCATAATAATTTTAAATTGTCTCGATGTACCAGTATATGCCTGTAATTTTTTTTTCGTGACAGAGACCGAGGCGTATAAGCTGCGCCACCCTGTGTAATGGTTTATTAAAAAGGCTAGACCAAATCATTCTTTCGTATAAAATTGAATGCTCTACAAAGAAGCTCTTTCATAACTTTATAATAAACTGACGCGTTTTAAAGGTATTTAACTTTAAAATTTAATTTTTAATATATTCTCAATGTTTTAATAATTTTTGACAAAACAATCAGGTTTATCAAAAATATGTTCACATTTTTTGTATTTTAAATTTTCTTTGGTTCCACAGATGCTTTTATACAGAATCAGCTAAATGATTATACACATAGGCAACGTGAGAAAAAGAGATACTCTAACTTAAAACAGCATGTAACTAACAGTGCTTGTACTGTTATTGCATTACTGGCCAATATTCTTTTAACTATTTCTTATACAGTATAAGTGTCAAAATTCTAATAGTAGTTCAGTAGCTATGAGTATAAGTAATGTTCTTTGTTTGTCTAAGGCAATATATTGTTTAAACATATTTATTTTTTGGGAAGAATTTAAACTCACAACTTATAAATAGCCTTTGAGAAATATGTAACTTTATCATAACAAAGTATATAACAGCCTGGTTTACTTCGACTTTAGCGACTTTGTCTGGACAACATGATTTAATTTTTATGCAAAAATTGATTTGATAAAAACCAAAAATATATAAGGGTGGTTTTCAGTAATTTTTATTATGTTTCTGTCTGTCTCTAGATAACATTTAATTAAATATCAAGTATTGTTTGTTTATTTACTATAACTATTTAAACAAATCTGAACACTTAAGAAAATGTAGGGTTATGAAAACTTTATTATAGAAAGAAGTTTTTAATTTTAAAAGTAACATTTAATTATTCTCATGACCCTCCCATGTCTCATTAAAAAAAAAAAATTTTAGGACCACCCAAATATTGTGTAACAAATTATAGTGTGACTTTAAAAACTATACCTAAAGTTGAATCTTTTATCTACAAAAAACGCTTTAGTTTTCCTTGTATCGCATATTTAAAGCATAATAACATGTTTAGAACCTTGCCTTTACCTTTGTTTAACCTGACCATTACTTCCACTTTAATCGTTTATTGCGGTGATTGGAGGGCAGTCTGTAGCTTGTTAACTACCCAACAGACAATATAAATGACGTCATAGTTGATACTAGATGTTTTATTTGTGTTTATGTATTTTACGTTTTATTTTCTGAAAAAATGCAAAATATGTTTGTATTTTTCTCGTAACATGACCGCCATAGCATTAACAAGTTTTGTGTTAAAATTTAATGTTTGTTTATGCAAGTCATTTTTGCATATATTATACTGATATAGTTAATCTAATTAAAAAACCGGCAATTCTTCTAGAATACTTTAATAATAGATTGATTTTACATGACCGTCACCTAATGTTTTTCCGTTTTTTTGTGACGTATGTAAACATGTTGGGATTACTATTAAATACTTAAAAATTTAGCGCGTTTGTACTTGTAGCAATTTTTCATTAATTATGTAACGGTTTAAGTTTTATAATTAAAACTATTATAATAATACTCGAACATTACAATACGATCATACAATGAATGAAAGCCTAATAGAATTTAGAGTTCAAACTGATGGGTAGAGGCTCAATTAGGTTTAGCCTCTTTTCATCAATTTGAACTCTAAATTACAATAAGAGTTTTAGAAAGAATAAAGAACAATTGCAATACATATTACTTATTATTACCAATACCGGAAAAAAAAGAATTGTAATAAAACTACTCTAATGTTATAAAGTTTAGAAAATATGAATAAAAATAATTTTTGGTTGAAAAGAAACCTTAAAAGATACCTTAAATTAAAAAAATTAAGATACGATAGTAAATGAAAATTGACATTTCAAGTAAAACATTTGTTTTGTAAAAAAAGATTTTTTAATAAACATGAGAATGATTTACTCTAACCTAATTGATGAACCCTTAAAAAGTTATAAGATCCTAAACTCACAAAAAAAATAATAATAAGCATTTCCATGTTATTCATATGGAAAATTAAACTGTATCAGACCTCTTAGTATTAATGTAAAAGGCTTTCCCAGGATTTTCTTCGTTATTTCCAACAGTATGTTCGATATAATTAGGATAATCGATTTTTTTAAATTAGTTTAATATTTATTTCTTTGTCTAAAACCGTTACTTTGAAATGTTTCTATACAGGATCAGCTAAATAAGTGTACACATAGGCAATGTGAGGAAAAGAAACAGTCTAACGTAAATACCGGCATGTAAACTTTTCGCATTGGAAGACGATTAGTAATCCTTTATTGTTGCCTAAAATGCCGATATCCCAATACCTACTTGTTAAACCAGTATTTTATTATGTTTAAATAGGTTTTGGCTTTGGTCAAAACTGAGATAAAACCAAAGATTCAGTTAAAAATAAATCTTTCGTGAAACACTATTAACTTTACAACTAACTTGAGCAATAAACAAGCTTATAAATATAAAATTTTATTATTTGATTATAATATGATTATTTTACAGCGTGTCTACTTAAGTCTGCATCATATGGAAAATTTCTTTATTATTAATTTTACACAAAGTTATTCTTTATAAAAAGTTCTGCATTGATCTAAAACCTTAAAAGCAATCATAAGATATTTATTTTTGCACGGGTATACGATGTATGTCAAAAAATATAAATTTACCTCTATTTTTTATAATATCTGAAAGAAAAAATGTTTAGGTTTAAATATATCATTAAAATAATCATAATAATAATTTTTTATGCGTTAAGAGTAAAAATTTAAGTTTGTATATTAGTGCATACTTATTTTGAAATGTAATATGTAAAGAAAGTTTAAGAACTGTCACAACAAAACAGAGTCAAGAAAACACTCGTTAACGCAGAATAAATGTTAAAAAGGTGTTTTTTATTTTAATAAACCAATTTGCATATCTTGAAGGTATTTTTATTTCTAAACATATTTTCTTATAAAAATGTTCGATATTATAAAAAATAAGGGTACTTTCCTCTTGAGCAAAATTTTCATTTTTTGACATACCTTGTATACCACTGCAAAAAATTAATATCTGATAATTGCATTTTGTGTTTCACACCAGGCAGAACTTTTTATATAAAATAACTTTTTTCGTAAATTAATAATAAAGAAGTTTTCCATAAGGTACAAACCTAAGTAGACACGCTGTATTATGTAACTCGTTATAATGTGACAAAAAACGACAACAAAATATTAGTTACTTACTTGAAGTCTTCTTAGAGGATTAACTATTGCACAGTATCTTTCGGCTGATAAAGCTGTAAGAGTGAATACAGATACACCAATGCTTATATCCCTTGCTGACTCCGATATCTTACAAACAACCACACCCCATGGCCAAGACTCTACCGTGTAGAGAATGGATGTGAAGGGCACACATGTTATTATTACCAGTAGATCTGCTAGGGCTAAAGAAAAAATGTATCTGAAAATAAACAAAGAAAATAACATTAAATTACTGTTTCATCATGATAAAAAGAGATCTATCTAAGATAAAACTTTGATTGCTTTTTGAAAATTTACATTTTAAATAATTTCAGTCTTGTTTAGATAAGTAATGCAACTGCAACATACTAATAAGTCTTGGATAAACTGAGGTTTTTGTGATTTAAAATCATTATGTTACTAAGTAAATGTACATATAACCTTATTGCACAGGCTATTATTAACCATTTAGAAGGGTTAAAAAAAACAAATATTTTATTTATTAATCTGTAAGATTTTAAAAAATACAGTGAGGTTCTAAAGTCCGTCGCCCCCTTCTAACTTCTGAACCGTTCGGTATATTTTCATGAAACTTGACACAATATTTTATGACCAAGGTCTGCGATTTTTACCATATCACTGACAGCTTTAAATTTCAAGGTGACAGCTGGACGCCATTTTGCGAAAAAAAACTAAAAAGGGGGTCTTGTGGCACATCACTTTAAAGCTCCTGACTGATTTTCTTTCGCAATATGACTCCCAGCTGTCACCTTGACATTTAGAGCTGTCATTGATATGTAAAAAGTTGCAGACCTTGGTCATAAAATATTGTGTCAAGTTTCATAAAAATATACTGAACGGTTCAGAAGTTAGAGGAAGGGCGACGGACTTTAGGACCTCACTGTATAATAATAACAAGTTACGTTGTTGATATCTATGTAAATGTTATATAGTTTGTTTCACTAAGTTGGAATTATATCTTCAGCAATATCACAAAGTGGCGTATTTTCAAAAAATATGAAAAATTGACTAGAGCCGATATTATTGCTTAATAAAAGTTGCCCTTTAATATTACAAATTGGCAAAAGTTAGATTTTAATAGCTTTACAGTTATAAAAATATTATAATTAACTTATTTTATTTTCCTAAAGAAAAAATTGGCGCGAAATTACCCAAGCCCCGCCCACTCTTATAAAATTGAATAAAATGAGATTTTCATTCTTTTTATTGGATCATGTGTAAACAAAACAATCCAAAACCTAACTAATTTATTTTATTTGGGTCTAAAAGATCTTGCTAGGTGTGATATATTTTTAATTTATTTTGTAATAGGAGATTGTCGTATTCTTAAGTAGGGGAATAAAAACAAGTTTTTAATTGTAAAAACCTTTTATTCAATTGAGATATTTAAAATCAAGTAAAGTGCTTGCTAACATTTTTATGGTTTCTGGATATAAAAATGTAGACTAAAGCGTTAGGTTAAAAGTATTATTAAAAAATAATATTCTTAATGGTTAATCAAATTGAGGAAGTTATTTTTAAACCTGCAAATAAATTATTAATTATTTTCTATGGCTTAAAACAACATTAAAATTCAATTTATACGATGGCTCTTTACTTATACCAAAGGTTATACCTTCTTGTCTTTAATATCATATAAAGCCATTAAAAATATAATTAAACGAAAACGTCAAAAATTTAAAAAAAAACATATTGTGAGAACGTATTTTTTTGGACCATATACGTGGCCTGGGGGTGCGTAATATATATATATATTGATATTGTCTTAATGTAACTTAACGTGTAACAATTGTTTTGTACTATGTTTTAAGGTAAGCGATTTTTCTTGTTGTATTGTACCACCTAATTTTAGAATATTTATTTGCAGTGTTTTAACCATTTCACTTTGATAAAGGCTTGGATGCCAGCCGAAACGTCAATAGAAATTGCATTTATGCAAACATTTTATATATAGTTTTATTAAGAGGACTACATACCCTAAGAAATCTACAAATATATATATATATATATATATATATATATATATATATATATATATATATATATATATATATATATATATATTTTTTGCGACAAATGAAATTACAATGTTACCAGTATAATACTTCTAAAATAATCATCCCCCTTTCTTCCCTTAAACTGTGTGGACAATGAAAACACCCAGTATTTTTTGGAGTCAGGATTCTACTACCCCCTTTTTCAAATTGTGTTGAACTTAAATATAGAATTAGTAGGTCTTTGTTTTTAGTTCAACACTGACAACCTAGTTATTGTTTTAAAATTTGTTTAATTTTTATTACTATTAGTTTATAATTTCAATAACTTAAAACCTCGACATATCACGACTTGTTTTGTATTTAAAAATTCCCAAAATGCATATTTTTTAAAATTTTCAAAATGTATATTTTTTTTTATACTAGGTGTTTACAATATATCTGTTTTTTTTTATGGATAGGTATTACTATTACCATATACAATTTGCTGTTTTTTCTTTATAATTACCTTTTATATGCAAGTTTTAAAACTGCTTGTTACAAACACTATAAAGAAAATAAAAGAAAAAAATAACAAAATCTTTTTCTATCAATTTTTTTATGCAGAGAATTATCAATAAAACACTGTCAATGTTGATAAAAAGCCCATTTAAAAACTAAAATTGCCCTTAAATTTATTGATATATTAGAATGTTTATTTAAATGTATAAATGGCTCAAAATTACCAGAAGGGAAGTTTGCTTCGGAAGCAAATAAATTATATCAAACGTATTTTTATTGACCAAGCAAATATAGTAAAATATTGAAATTCATTATTTTTATCACAACACTATACAATGAACTTCAAAAATTTGTTATATTTTATAATATTTAAAATAATATACACAAAAATCATTTTGTGATCGCGTCCAATGTATATTCTATGAAAACAATATATTACTTTACCGAAATTAAACATTTTCTATTACTTATGACTAGCACATTTTTATAATTTACTAAATTTTAGACTAATTATTTTTAAAAAAATTACATAGAATTATGCAAATTTTTTTTTCTCTGGACATTTATTTATCATTTCCGTAAATCACTTGTGATTGGGCCTAAATAATAGAATATTTTTTTGATAATATATAGTGATTGCAATATTAGGTCCTAGGCTTTAATAGAAAGGAAAACCAAAACATAATCGGCTGTTAAGAGTGTTGTACACCTAATAAATTTTAATTTTAATTAGGCGATACTTACTTTTTCATTCGTTATTTACGAAGCGTACATCAAAACATCATCAATCCGGGAATGCGTTTATTACCTTAAAATAATAAAAGAAAGCACCTTTTAAGGTAACACATATGAAAAATACCCCAAATGTTTTACATTTATCGTAGCAAACAGTTTCCAAGATAACCGCTGTAAAAAAAATCGAGCGTAAATTTGAAATCGTCATCTCAGGAACAGTCATTCCGAGAACGTTTCCGAACACGATAATCCTAATACCGTAAACAAACCAATCTAACTTCTTTATCAAAATATTAGTTTCAGGAGTTCAAATAAATAATAAAATCTACTCGGTCTTGTAGTGACCGGTTGATGGTAGATGCCCCCTGGATGGCATAAGAGGATGTATTAAGAGGTCGTTTTGACAATATTGTCTAAATGGAAAAATATATTTTGTTTTACAGTAGGCATTGGGTCACTTCAGGAACCCCCACTCCTCCACCCGTGACGTCATTACTCGGAATCTTGGGTGACGCCTATTTAGGGTACTGCGCAGGCGCGGCATATTTAGGAATCTTGCGCAACGCGTTATTTAGGGCGTGGTCAATCTGTCAAACGTCATCTGTCATCTGTCAAATGTCATCTGTTACCTGTCATGTGTCAAAATCTCTGACGTCATTTAAAATTTAGGAATCTTGCGCAACGCGTTATTTAGGGCGTGGTCAATCTGTCAAACGTCAAATGTAATCTGTCACCTGTCATATGTCAAAATCTCTGACGTCATTTGAAATTTAGGAATCTTGCGCAACGCGTTATTTTGGGCGTGGTCAATCTGTCAAATGTCATCTGTCACCTGTCATATGTCAAAAATCACGTGACTTAGAAAATGGCCGCCGTGCGTAGGATACTTGCGCTAAGACCTTAAATTTATTTGCGCAAACGCGAAAATTTATTAAATATTTAGGAATCTTGCGCAACTCCATATTTAGGGCGTGGTCAATCTGTCAAACGTCATCTGTCACCTGTCATATGTCAAAAATCACGTGACTTAGAAAATGGCCGCCATGCGTAGGATACTTGCGCTAAGACCTTAAATTGTTTATAAACTTTGTTAACAAATAAAAGCAATACTTACAAAAGATGTAAAAACGCAAAAACATTTTTAAATACATTTAAATTTAATATTTTCTTCCAAATTTATTAAATATATCTTTTGGAATATTATGCTTTTAAAGAATCTCGTATGTAAAATTTATAATTTTTTAAATTTATTATTAAATTATATTGACGTTTTATTAAATTAAAAAAATAAATAAAATGTACTTGAAGTTTCGAACGTTCAACTGAACGAAATCTAAAACAGAAAGAATCTCTCACACTAAGCTGCCATGTAGATGACGAAAAAAGTATGAATTAGTCATACTTCTTTAATAAAGTATTGATCAGTTTCGTTAATATAATAAAAACATTATATCCTAAAATAAAATACACTCTCGATTTTTTTTTAATTATAAAAATTATATAAAAAAACAAGTCAAAAATAACTTTGTGTAAAAGTAAGCAGAAAAGTTTTTTGCGATTTCATTGAGTATTAGGCAACTTACTTTTTAGTTTTTAGTGAGACTTTTTCTAAAAATGTTAAAAAATACTAAAAATGCTCTGAGGTCTTTAGGGTCAAGCCATTTAATTTTTATGCGTTAACTCCCCTATAACCTACCCCCGACAAAGACTTGGCAATTTTACCCAGTTCACACCTTTAAAAAATTTTAAAACAAATTTATTTGATCTTCTTTAACACATACAATAATTAAACCGTCAAAATCTTTTGTCGGACGCACCCCTAAAACCTACCCCTGACAAAGAGTTGCCAATTTTACCCAGTTCACACCTTTAAAAAATTTTAAAACAAATTCATTTGATCTGTCTTTAACACATACAATAATTAAACCGTAAAAATCTTTTGTCGGACGCACCCCTAAAACCTACCCCTAACAAAGACTTGGCAATTTTACCCAGTTCACACCTTTAAAAAATTTTAAAACAACTTTATTTGATTTTCTATAACACATACAATAATTAAACCGTAAAAATCTTTTGTCGGACGCACCCCTAAAACCTACCCCTAACAAAGACTTGGCAATTTTACCCAGTTCACACCTTTAAAAAATTTTAAAACAACTTTATTTGATTTTCTATAACACATACAATAATTAAACCGTAAAAATCTTTTGTCGGACGCACCCCTAAAGCCTACCCCTGACAAAGAATTGTTAATTTTACCCAGTTTACACCTTTGAAATTTTTTAAAAAATTTTACGATCTTTAACGCAATGTTCGCAATTAAACGTTGCTTAGAGGCAACCCTATGCATTTAAGTGATATTTTTGAAATAATTGACGCTTATTGAGTGCAGTGCAAGGTATTTTGTCCTTATTTGTTGTATATTTTGTAAAATATTTGACGCTTATTAAATGCAGAACTAAACCAGTCAACAAATGAACCTGACCACCCTGTTTTTTTATTCTCTATTTAACAGCCCATAACTTTTTTAAATTTTAACCATTTTTTTTCGTCTCTTAGAAGGAAATTTTATTGACTTTAAGTTTATTGTGGCTAATTCTTTAAACTTTGCTGCGACTGCGTTATAACAGAGTGTTAAGTAACAAGTCACATTTTTGACCAAAATCGAACTTATCTCAAATTTACAAAGATTGAAGAATATTTTGTTTTTACTATAGTACCAAAATAAATAAATGAATTATACAGGTTGTTTAAAAATTAAATATTACACTTGGCACCTGCAAATTTTAAAAGAATTCTTAAGTCCCAAATCTACAAACTTAAAGATTATTTAATTTTAACCACATATATATATTTTATATTAACTAAATCTGTCCCTGGGGTAAAGCTTACAAGAGGTTATTGGAAAGTACTGCATATTTTGAGAATTTTTCTAATTAAATTAAAGTCATTTTATTTATAACTTTAAAATATAGGCCACTGTATCTGGTTAAGAAAATAATGATAAAAGCAATTAAGAAGCTTATAGAATATACAGGATGTTATTTGAAACAAAATGGACAGCTGCAAATTTCAAGACTTTGTAAATTATAAATTTAAGAGGCTATTTATGAACTTATTTATAAAAAAAGTTTGTTTAAGCATAGGTCCATAAATGCATTGTTTTTGAAATATAGAATATTAAGCTTTTTTAAATTTTAAAAAAATCTGTATTTTAAGAATATCTTAAATATTTGTTTAGGTGCCACTTGAGACACCACTGGACTTAATTAATTTAATCAAGTTAGGCAAATAGGCGCATTTCTATTTTAAAGAACTTTGTGAAATTTTGTCAAACTCGTATAAGGAATATTTAAGGTATTGTTTCAAAACACCCCGTATAAAAAAACACCTTAGTTTATACCTTTTATTAACAATGAAATGTAAATATGGTTACAACTAAGTACGAAAAAATGTTTAGTTGTCAATACAATTTATATTTAAAACACGTCAAACGATTTTTGGAATTGAATTAGATTTCGAATATTTATATTAACGCTACAATGTCTAAATTACCAAACATTACGTCAACAATTGCACGAGTGATTGCAGATAACGTTGATAGCATAAACAACGTTTCTTTCTCATCCATAGCGGACGGATCACTTTGTAAAAATGTAAGCATATTTTTTATTTTAATTATTATTCAAAAAATATCTATCTATACAGGGTGTTACAAATTCGATGCATTAGCATTGCTATCTCGATAATTATAATGCTGCCCCTACACATTGGGCGAACTTGTGGCCGAATTATTTGACGACACATTTGGCAAACTATTTGTAAGCAAATGTGTGTGTTATGCCGCCGCCCATGGGCCAACTACGACACAAACGCCATTATGTGGATGGGTAGTTCTTCTGCATTCGCCTTGTTTGGCCCAACTTTTAACACACACATTTGCTTACAAATAGTTTGCCAAATGTTTCGACCAATAGTTCGGCCAAAAGTTCGCCCAATGTGTGGCGGCAGCCATAACACCGACATTGTTGTTGAGCCAATCAAGGCGAGTGCAGGCGGACTACCCGTCCACACAATGGTGTTTGCGAAAGTTTGTCGTAGTTGGCCCAATGTCTGGCGACGGCATAAGAGATAGAGAGTTGTTTAAATTGGGGCCCGGTTGCGCTTTTTTATGCTTAACGATATTTCGTTTTAAAAATTTAAAAATCTATAGCCGTTCCGGAATTATTTGGAAGAAACCGAAATTTTGCAAATGTTTTTATTTTTTCTCGGTTTATTTAAGGAGATATTTTAAAACAAACGACCCATTAACATTGCAACTTTTTCTGTTCTATAAAATAATGTCACTAAATTTAAGATCCGACTCTTCGCCTATGAGCCACTATCATTAACTTTGTTTTTTTTAAATGGGGGAAATATTTGTTTTTAACTAATAATCTTGTATTTTAATTCTAAATCCAACGATATATCACACTTTACATTTATGCGACGTTTCGAACCGAAAAACTATCATCATTTACTATTTCGCCATTACAAATAACGATATTTCCCCAAACGTTTGCAGGTAAGTATACATACATTTTTTGTATGACAGGACACGATAAAATTGATAGAGGCGTTTGATTAAATAAATGCTTTATTTTAATGGATGGTAGTTATTTGGGTACACGCGTAAATTATAACTACAAACAAAAGAAAAGAAAAAAGTAAAAATAGAAAACTAAAAATTGACGTTTTTAATTTAAAAATATTTAACCTAACCCTCCGACGGACAACACTGATAAATTATTTTTTCTTGTATGCCAAAAAATGTCTTTTGGTGCAGAGGAGGCTTTTCCAAATTTTTTTTAAATGTCTAAGTTGGTATAAAAGTTGTTGCAAAAACTAAGACGGTTAGAACATATTTCGTATAAAGTTTTTTTCATATTTTTTATTGTAGAAATAGCCCTTTAAGTTTGTCGGATAACTTGTAAAACACCCTGTATACGCTATTTCGTTTTTTGCGTTTTTTAGAACAAGTTTCCTTTGCCAAAATGCTCGAAGCATCCCAGTTTATTCTATGATTGTTATCAAATGCAATGAATCGGCCGAACCAATACATAACATATATTCAATTTAAATGCTTCATTTTATTACGTATAAGATATATGTATGTAAATTACATTAATTCATGTAGCTTGTTAGTTAAATCATAAATAAAAAAATAAAAAGAATAATAATAAGTAGTAAATATTTATACTTACCATGAAATGGAAATTTCCAAAATCATTCGGAATAAAGACGTAATTTTTAATGAAAAATAGTGAAACGTCGCATAAATGTACACTGTAATATATCGTTACATTTAGAATTAAAATACGAGTTTATTAGGCCCAAAACCAAATACTCTTCCCATTAAAAAAAAGAAAAGTTGATGATGGCGGCTCAAAGACGAAACGTCGAATCTTAGTGACATCATTTTATAGAACAGAAAAAGTGGCAATGTTAAGGTGTCGTTGGTTTTAAAATATCTCCTTAAATAAACCGAGAAAAAAATGAAAACTGTTTGGCAAAATTTCGGTTTTTTCCGGATAACTCCGGAACAGCTACAAATTTTTAAATTTTAACCAACTCCCTATCTCTTGTAATTATCGAGATAGGAATGCTAATGCATCGAATTTGTAACACCCTGTATATCTATATTACGTAATAAACTTAAGACAATGGTACAGACAAGTAATTATTCCAAAAAAATTAATTACAAAATTAATTTCTTATTTTAAAAAATTAATCATCTTACATAAAAAGTTTAGGTATACTACATGAGCAGTATGTTTTAGTACATCGGCGAGTAATGTAATAAACAAACAAGCAGTATTAGTCACCAATGTTTACATGCCTGGATTTAGTTAAACTGTCTTTTCCTTGCATTGCCTATGTGTTATGTTATTTAGCTCAACCGGCCGATATTTTTCTTTTTACGTGCATAGTTTATAAATGTTTTTTTTATTATTATTTTATACAGGGTGGCGCATCACAAACGCCTCGGTTTCTAATACAAAAACGGTATTATTTTTTTAAAATATTTATTACAGGCATAGGTAGGTATGGGAGCATAATTTAAAATTATAAGGCATTATACAGGGTGCACCAAAAAAGATTCATATCAAACTTATGTTTTTTAATGGAACACCCTGTATATTAGTTTATTTTTGGATTGCAGGAATAAAAATAAGTTTAGTTTTATCAGAGATCTCTATACCAAAATAAAAAGGTTTTAAGGATAATTAAGGATTTTTAAAAATTCCTGTTAAAAACAAAATTTTAATATATCCTACCTTACTTAGGCTTGACTTTGTGTATTATGTAACATTGCTAAAATATAAACTGTGCCATCACTCACATTTACTTTTTTTTCGAAAATTATACAGGGTGTCCAAAAACTAATATTTAATATTTGCTACCTTAGAGTGCAAATTACTCACTTATTTTAAATGAAACACCCAGTATTTTGTTCCATTTTTAGATTTTAGGGATAAAAATAAGGTAAGTTTCTTTAGCAATTCCTATGCCAAAAATGTAACGTTTTTAAGATATTTAAGATTTTTAAATAATTTATCAAAAACAAAAAAAAACCTAATTTTTCCATAAAGGACAACTTTGTTACTTTAAATGGAACATCCTGTATATTTTCTAAAAATCTTAAAATTCAATCTTTTCTCTTTAAAAAATGTAACATAAGCCATGGTTTAAAAAAGGAATTATTGACCTCTTAAAAGTATACTTTCTTTGTTGTCGTTTTTCTTTTGTTAACGGTTATACTTAAAGCAATCTTTCATTTTTAAATAATATTCCTAATCGTCGTAAAGTCAATTTTATGGACGTCAATAAATCCGTTCTTTTTAAAATATCCATGGCTTATGTTACTTTTTTTTAAAAGGAAAAAATTGAATTCTAAGTTTTTGGAAAATATACAGGAAGGATAATAAACATTTAAAATAAAAAAGTTACCCTATATCCAAAAATAAAGTTTTGTTTTTGTTTTAAATAAATTATTCAAAAATCCTAAATATCTTAAAAAGTTACATTTTGGCATGACAAAAGAAACTTACCTTATTTTTATTCCTTAAATTCAAAAATGAACTAATCTACAGGGTATCCCATTAAAAAACCAGGTTTGATATGGATGGTTTTTGGAGCACCCTGTATAATTCCTTATAACTTTAAATTATGCACCCAATGTACCCACATATATCTGTAAAAAACTATTTTTAAAAAATAATACCGTTTTTGTATTAGAGACCGAGGCGTTTGTGGTGCGCCACCCTGTATATGTTTTTATATTTTATTTAATTACCGGTGGTTTTTCTTCTTAATGATTATTATCTTGTCTTGAGAAATAACAATTGTCTGATGTTTATATACTGATTACAAACATTTTATTGTTGTGATAGAGCATCAACCCTAAATTTTCTTCGCATCTCAGAGTAACGTTTGCAAATGTCTTGACTTAAAAAAGATTTTTCTTATTTCGGATGATTAACCCAGATATGGCATTGCTGTCACTTGATATCACATAACTTTTAAATCTACCTTAAACAATTTTCCTTTTTATTAATTTAAGGGGCAAAAAAGTATTGTTTCTATATATTTAAGAAAATTAAAAAAGTAGTTGCAGAATAAAGCCGTTTCAGTGTGATATTTAACAAAAAAATCATATGAGTTTAAAGCCTCTGTACGTGCTCAGTACCTGCTTACTTTTGATGTTTTCAGCATTTATATAATTAAAAAAATAAATAAATAAAAAGATTTTATTTTTCAAATTTAAATTAATTATTTTACCGATTGTTGTAATTTTATGAAATTTTAAGTTAAATAATTTACTTACTAACTACTTTAAAATTTTGAAAAAGCTGTAGAATCTTAATACTAAGAATTTTTTCTCTACCTAAATTTTTTCGATGTCAAAGTAGTTCCAAATCTTTTTGTATTAATAAATCGCTTTTTCTTATTAAGTTCCGAGAAATTTTAGTGTTGATGTTTAGAAAATTAAAACACACATATATATGTGTGTGGCCCAATTGTTCAAAAGTACAATATTTCTGTTGTTGAATGATATATGACAAAAAGTTTTTATAAGGGTTTTAGGTTTTTACATTTAACACCTATTTTTGTTTAAAGAATCGGATTTGGCATAAAATTTTGTATATATTACGTTTTTATTTTTTCACTCGTGCCGATATCGCCACGCTATTATTCATTTACTGAAACTTTCGTAAAAAACGGGATACCCGAAAATTAGGTAAAAGCGAAAACAAATTAGTTATTAATAATACTTAGCAAGGTGTTTTAAAACACTAAGGACCACAGAATATTTCCCTTTAAAAAATACAAATCTTATGCGGGGTATTTCTTATAACATATCCAATATCTTAATATTTAAAATGCTAAATATCATTTTTTTTTAAATGGAACACCCCATATTTTAGATAATTTTTATATTTTAGGAATAAAAATAAGATATGTTTGTTTAGCGATTCCTATACCAAAAATGTAGGGTTTTTAGATATTTAAGGATTCTTAAAAGTTCATGACAAGTAATTTCTTGATAAAGAAGAGATTTGGTAATTTAAATGGAACACCCAGTATATTTGTCAATATTATTAAAATTTCATCTTTTACGAAAATTTTAATAAATTATAAATAGCGAGGCACCATTGCCACAAGTGCCAAAATAAAATAACCTACTATATGCAAATTTTTATGCTGAATCCGATTTTGTAAACAGAAATAGGGGTAACAATTTTAAAAAATTAACTTCTTAGCGATACATTTTTTTGCGACAATCTGTATACATCTAGATATTTTTGGGAGATGCACTGTTAAAAATCCGTCAACTTTTATAAAAAAAAATGTTTTATCCCGTTAAACAACAAAACCATTGATTTCTTTCGGACAATTGGGCCACCATGTATTGTATATTTCAAATTAACATTTAGATTTCAAAAATTATCAAGAAAAAAATTCTACTGCGCTGCGTGATCACTTGAAATCAGAATGGGAAATTGGAAAGCTTAAGGAAGAGGTCAAGAAGATGTTGGCAGAAAAGAAAGCAACAACGTTGGAACCCTTGAAAGAAAGGGAAGTTTTGTTAACCGGAGGCAGCAATTCTATTCAAATTTCTCCCAACTCATATAGTATTGTTAAAAATAAAGGATTGGGAAGTTGTTTTTACAGAGCTATTTCCCAAGCTTTCTTTGATACAGAAATTGAACATTACCACTTTAGATTTATCAATGTTGACTATGTTGTAAAAAATTTTGAAAATTTAAAAGAAAAATTGGCAGAATTAAATTATGAAGGTTTGGAAAAATATAAAACCCCTGCCAAATATCGAAAAGCTCATATTTCTACAAAAGAGTATGCTTCTTCCTTTGAAATATTTATTTTTGTTGAAATTTTTAACATACCGGTTAGAGTATTTGCTAAAGATTCAGATGATTGTCTTATATACAATTTAATTATGCAGTTTCCTCCTGACAACTTCGAAAATGAAAATGATTGCATTAATTTAATTTTTACTGGTCCATATCATGGAGGTCACTTCGAATTGGCAAAAAAATAATTCAAAATGTTTTTCCTATAAGCTTTCGAGTAATTACTATTACAAAAAATGTTTAAATACTGATTGCAAACTAAATCAAAGAGATTTAAAAAGAATTGCCAAGAGAAAATTGATGTTTTAACTTACCTTTCCGACAATACTTCAAATCACAATTTTTCAAACAATAATTCACCTAACAATAGTTTTTTGGAACTACCATTTTCAATGTTCACCCAGTTGAAACTAGTTCACTCGAAAATATTTTTCCATAGAAGACAGTAATTCAGATAATTTACTTTTTGAACATAGTGCCTCTTATAATAATTTTTCCGAAACTTCCATTGAAAATACTGTTTCCCAATTCCCAACTGAATCTAACAACTTTTTCGAAAACATTTCTGATAATGCATGCCCCTTCATTGAAACAGACTTATCCAAAGAAAACTCCGAAAAAACTAATATATTTTTGTCTCACTCTAGTCCCAAAGCAATTAATAATTCTATATTAAATTCCATGAGCTCTGACAGTACTATCAGTTTAATTTTTGATATTGAAGACGATATATATTGTGACCTAAATAATTTACAATCTCCTAAAAAATTAATAAATTGTGATAATAATAATAGTGCTTTAAAATGTGAAAATATATATAGTAATGGTTTTTCGGTTCCATTCGTTAATACAACAAATGATAAAAATAAAAGTCCGAGTAATTTAAAAAATGAACAGAAATTGAAACGATCATATAATGAAGATAATAACACATCATTGCAATTTAAAACCACTTACCCATTTAGCTTAGGCGAAGTATCATTTTTAACTGAAAAAGTAGCTGCAGGACAAAATTTAATGAATATTGATCTATTGCGAGAAATTATTAAACAGTACGTGCGAACTGACCTAAAAATTTATTGTCCATTGAGTTATTACGGCGGTTTCCGGCAAAATTCGCACAGTTCTATTGGATATGCAAAATGCTTGGTTAGGAGTCATGATGCTAAATATCTATTTCAGGTATTAGAAAGAGATGCTGAATACATTCAAGTTGCGGTATCATGTAATACAAACAAAGAATTTGAGCACAGAGCTTATGATGAACCATTTACCCAAGTTAGAGGAGAAAAAGAAACCAGTTTCACAAGTTGACCAAATATCGGTCAAGTCACAGTTTATATCAAGAAAACTGTAAAAAATGCTACGATGAGGACCGCAGAGATGGATATACTAATAAATTATTTCAACTTCACACTATACAAAAAATTAACTCTGAAAGAAAAATTATGAATCGACGAAAACTACAAAGTTTAGACATTCAAGATTTTGTTCAGCAATGGCTTGATGATGACATATACAAGGATAAATTTGTTCGAGTGGTTCAATTGCCATTATCAATAATATTATTTACTGAGTCTCAATTAGAAGTTATGAATCCTGCTGTTCCTGCTGTACTCAATTTAGATTCTACTGGTGCAAATGTTAAAGTTCCTGGAGATTTAACGTGTAAAAGGCTTTACTATTATGCCTTAGTTTACAAAGCTACAAAAGTACAATTCCGCTTGCTCAAATGATAACTAGCCAGCAAGATACAAAATCTATTTCCAATTTCCTAAAAGAACACAACGATGTTGTTAAAGAATACTTTTCTAAGTCACCGATTAAGGCATTAGTCACAGATTGGAGTTGGCCTTCAATACATAGTGTCCTGTCAGTCTACAATCAAATGGACATTTCAAAATATTTAGAAGATACTTACGAGTATTATATGGATTCAAAAAGAAAACCTAAAGCATCGACTTTCTTGTTATCTTGTTGTGCTCATTCTATGCATAGAGTAGCAATTGAAATAAAAGATTTGGGTCTCGAAGACAATAAAACAATGTTAATGAAATTCATGGGAAAATTAATATTATGTCGGAATCAAAAAGAATTAGATGAAACATTTAAATTGATAGCAACAATACTATTATGTAAAGAAAATAAAAGAGCGGGAGATGCATTAAGAAAGCTGCATGTGTTGTCAGCTAATGAATCCAACAATGAATTGAATGATCTAATGAAAAATATTAACACCGTTAGTTCAGAAAAACTAAGTGACGATCAAAATAAAGACTATGTTCATTTTAAATTTACCAACGCTATTTTTAGTAATTCGCCATTTTATATTCATTTTGCAAGTTTTACTGATGAAATTGAACAAGAATTAGAGTCAGCAGAAATAAAATTAACAGGTGTGACAAATAAAAACCGTAGTCCCAAATTTCTTCAGTATTTATTAGAAACTTTTATGCCATTCGCATCTATATACTTTGGAATAATGCTGGACTTGGTAGACAAAAATATTTCAAGAGTTTCGAATGCCTATGTAGAATCGCATAACAAGATATATAAGGAAACAATTTTAAAAAGAAGAATGGACATGTCAATTGGTGATGCAATAAGGGCACTAAAAGCATATAATGAGTGTGTAATAAAAGAAGAATATTTGTTCAAATTAAGAAGTGATGATACAGTGGAATTCGCAAAGTATCCACCTACTAAAGATCCAGCAGCCGATCCTAAAGCCAAAGAAATATGGGCAAGATCTCAAAAAGAATATAACTTGGTGAAACGAAGAAAAACACGCAGCAGGTATATTTCTGGTCAAAATATAATCAATATAGATAAGAAGATTGGTCCAACTGAAACTCAATCAGACGTCAACATTAATTTTAAAGAAGCCGGTAGTAAACGTAGTAGAAAACGAAAAATAGATTGCAATAAAGAAAATAAAAAGACAAAACACAATAAAACAAACACTGTCACTGTAACATCCAGTACTAATGCTCTAGAGTTCTTGGATAACGGTTTAATTAATGATGTTAGGTATTACTTACGATCAAATTCGTCTCAACTTAAATTTGCACATTATTCAGCTAATCAACAAGTATTTTTTTATTTGAATACATTCACAATATCCCCACTTCAACTTCATTCAGTTGCTGACTATGAAGAATGGGTTGACGGACAAGTCATTGATGCATTTGCCTCAACTTTTATGACCGAATGGAATGATATAACCTATGTTCCTACAGATTTATTAAATAAAGTACTTGGTCGTTTCTCAAAAATAAAAACAAGTAATAAATCATCGATTCATACTTACAAACAAAATATTGGAAGTAAACTTCTCTTACCTTACTGCTATGATTCGCATTGGCGGTTGCTAATTGTAGATGAAACGTTAAATCAGTTAATACTATTAGACCCACGTTTAAAAAGTACTGATACTACTAGGATACAAGAAGTATTTAGGTTATTTGTTAACGACTGTGCTGTTACAAGTCCATTCCGAAAACTTAAAAATATTGATTGGGTATTTAGCACAGGATCAGCTAAAAGACCATATCAACCGGAGAATGACTGTAACAATTTTTTCATTTAAACTAACTTTTAACTAAATTGTGTTATGTAATAATTTAGCGAAATAAAAATTAATGTTAGTAATTGACCAACTAGAAAACTGAAATATTATTTACTTATCGTATCAATCCTACTCCAAAAAAGAAACAAAGATAAAAATATTAATACTAAATAGGAAAATTGCTTTTTAATGTTTCAAAAATTAATTTTGAAACATTAAAAAGCAATTTTCCTACTTATATTAATATTTAAAAATGTTTCACAAGAAACCAACTGCGGATACAATTCAAAGATAAAAATAACGGATTAAGGTAAAATGTACAGGGTGTTTTTTCTTGTTTGGATTATAGGGTAAAATTGCCAAGTTTTTGTCAGGGGTAAGTTTTAGGGGTGCGTCCGACAAAAAATTTTGACGGTTTAATTATTGTATGTGTTAAAGAAGATCAAATGAATTTGTTTTAAAATTTTTTAAAGGTGTGAACTGGGTAAAATTGGCAATTCTTTGTTAGGGGTAGGTTTTAGGGGTGCGTCCGACAAAAGATTTTGACGGTTTAATTATTGTATGTGTTAAAGAAGATCAAATGAATTTGTTTTAAAATTTTTTAAAGGTGTGAACTGGGTAAAATTGCCAAGTTTTTGTTAGGGGTAAGTTTTAGGGGTGCGTCCAACAAAAAATTTTGACGGTTTAATTATTGTATGTGTTATAGAAAGTCAAATTAATTTGTTTTAAAATTTTTAAAGGTGTGAACTGGGTAAAATTGCCAAGTCTTTGTTAGGGGTAGGTTTTAGGTGTGCGTCCGACAAAAGATTTTTACGGTTTAATTATTGTATGTGTTAAAGAAGTTTAAATGAATTTGTTTTAAAAATTTTCAAAGGTGTGAACTGGGTAAAATTGGCAATTCTTTGTTAGGGGTAGGTTTTAGGGGTGCGTCCGACAAAAGATTTTGACGGTTTAATTATTGTATGTGTTATAGAAGATCAAATGAATTTGTTTTAAAATTTTTAAAGGTGTGAACTGGGTAAAATTGCCAAGTCTTTGTTAGGGGTAGGTTTTAGGGGTGCGTCCGACAAAAAAATTTTACGGTTTAATTATTGTATGTGTTATAGAAAATCAAATAAATTTGTTTTAAAATTTTTTAAAGGTGTGAACTGGGTAAAATTGCCAAGTCTTTGTTAGGGGTAGGTTTTAGGGGTGCGTCCGACAAAAGATTTTTACGGTTTAATTATTGTATGTGTTAAAGAAGATCAAATGAATTTGTTTTAAAATTTTTTAAAGGTGTGAACTGGGTAAAATTGTCAAGTCTTTGTCAGGGGTAGGTTTTAGAGGTGCGTCCGACAAAAGATTTTGACGGTTTAATTATTGTATGTGTTAAAGAAGATCAAATGAATTTGTTTTAAAATTTTTTAAAGGTGTGAACTGGGTAAAATTGCCAAGTCTTTGTTAGGGGTAGGTTTTAGGGGTGCGTCCGACAAAAAATTTTTACGGTTTAATTATTGTATGTGTTATAGAAGATCAGAATAAATTTGTTTTAAAATTTTTTAAAGGTGTGAACTGGGTAAAATTGGCAATTCTTTGTTAGGGGTAGGTTTTAGGGGTGCGTCCGACAAAAGATTTTGACGGTTTAATTATTGTATGTGTTAAAGAAGATCAAATGAATTTGTTTTAAAATTTTTTAAAGGTGTGAACTGGGTAAAATTGCCAAGTCTTTGTCAGGGGTAGGTTTTAGGGGTGCGTCCGACAAAAGATTTTGACGGTTTAATTATTGTATGTGTTAAAGAAGATCAAATAAATTTGTTTTAAAATTTTTTAAAGGTGTGAACTGGGTAAAATTGGCAATTCTTTGTTAGGGGTAGGTTTTAGGGGTGCGTCCGACAAAAGATTTTTACGGTTTAATTATTGTATGTGTTATAGAAAATCAAATAAATTTGTTTTAAAATTTTTTAAAGGTGTGAACTGGGTAAAATTGCCAAGTCTTTGTTAGGGGTAGGTTTTAGGGGTGCGTCCGACAAAATATTTTTACGGTTTAATTATTGTATGTGTTAAAGAAGTTTAAATGAATTTGTTTTAAAATTTTTTAAAGTTGTGAACTGGGTAAAATTGGCAATTCTTTGTCGGATGTAGGTTTTAGGGGTGCGTCCGACAAAATATTTTTACGGTTTAATTATTGTATGTGTTAAAGAAGATCAAATGAATTTGTTTTAAAATTTTTTAAAGGTGTGAACTGGGTAAAATTGGCAATTCTTTGTCAGGGGTAGGTTTTAAGGGTGCGTCCGACAAAATATTTTTACGGTTTAATTATTGTATGTGTTAAAGAAGATCAAATGAATTTGTTTTAAAATTTTTTAAAGGTGTGAACTGGGTAAAATTGGCAATTCTTTGTCGGGGGTAGGTTTTAGGGGTGCGTCCGACAAAAAATTTTGACAGTTTAATTATTGTATGTGTTAAAGAAGATCAAATAAATTTGTTTAAAAATTTTTTAAAGGTGTGAACTGGGTAAAATTGGCAACTTTTTGTCAGGGGTAGGTTTTAGGGGTGCGTCCGACAAAAAATTTTGACGGTTTAATTATTGTATGTGTTAAAGAAGATTAAATGAATTTGTTTTAA
The DNA here is from genome assembly GCA_014170235.1 of Listronotus bonariensis. Taxonomy (NCBI): domain Eukaryota; kingdom Metazoa; phylum Arthropoda; class Insecta; order Coleoptera; family Curculionidae; genus Listronotus; species Listronotus bonariensis. The sequence goes on from JACEGR010000546.1 coordinate 246,055, forward strand.
AATTTTTTAAAGGTGTGAACTGGGTAAAATTGGCAACTTTTTGTCAGGGGTAGGTTTTAAGGGTGCGTCCGACAAAAGATTTTGACGGTTTAATTATTGTATGTGTTAAATAAGATCAAATTAATTTGTTTTAAAATTTATTAAAGGTGTGAACTGGGTAAAATTGCCAAGTCTTTGTCAGGGGTAGGTTTTAGGGGTGCGTCCGACAAAATATTTTGACGGTTTAATTATTGTATGTGTTAAAGAAGATCAAATAAATTTGTTTCAAAATTTTTTAAAGGTGTGAACTGGGTAAAATTGGCAATTCTTTGTTAGTAGTAGGTTTTAGGGGTGCGTCCGACAAAAGATTTTTACGGTTTAATTATTGTATGTGTTAAAGAAGATTAAATGAATTTGTTTTAAAATTTTTTAAAGGTGTGAACTGGGTAAAATTGGCAATTCTTTGTTAGGGGTAGGTTTTAGGGGTGCGTCCGACAAAAAATTTTTACGGTTTAATTATTGTATGTGTTAAAGAAGATCAAATGAAATTGTTTTAAAATTTTTTAAAGGTGTGAACTGGGTAAAATTGCCAAGTCTTTGTTAGGGGTAGGTTTTAGGGGTGCGTCCGACAAAAGATTTTTACGGTTCAATTATTGTATGTATTATAGAAGATTAAATGAATTTGTTTTAAATTTTTTTAAAGGTGTGAACTGGGTAAAATTGCCAAGTCTTTGTTAGGGGTAGGTGTAGGGGTGCGTCCGACAAAAAATTTTTACGGTTTAATTATTGTATGTGTTATAGAAGATTAAATGAATTTGTTTTAAAAATTTTTAAAGGTGTGAACTGGGTAAAATTGCCAAGTCTTTGTTAGGGGTAGGTTTTAGGGGTGCGTCCGACAAAAAATTTTTACGGTTTAATTATTGTATGTGTTATAGAAAATCAAATAAATTTGTTTTAAATTTTTTTAAAGGTGTGAACTGGGTAAAATTGCCAAGTCTTTGTTAGGGGTAGGTTTTAGGGGTGCGTCCGACAAAAATTTTTACGGTTTAATTATTGTATGTGTTAAAGAAGATCAAATGAATTTGTTTTAAATTTTTTTAAAGGTGTGAACTGGGTAAAATTGGCAATTCTTTGTTAGGGGTGCGTCCGACAAAAGATTTTGACGGTTTAAATATTTTTTTGGTAAAGAAGATTATATAAATTTTTTTAAATTTTTTTAAAGGTGTGAACTGGGTAAAATTGGCAACTTTTTGTCAGGGGTAGGTTTTAGGGGTGCGTCCGACAAAAGATTTTGACGGTTTAATTATTGTATGTGTTAAAGAGGATCAAATAAATTTGTTTTAAAATTTTTTAAAGGTGTGAACTGGGTAAAATTGCCAAGTCTTTGTCGGGGGTAGGTTATAGGGGAGTTAACGCATAAAAATTAAATGGCTTAACCCTAAAGACCTTAGAGCAGTTTTAGTATTTTTTAACATTTTTAAAAAAGTCTCACTAAAAACTAAAAAGTAAGTTGCCTAATACTCAATGAAATCGCAAAAAACTTTTCTGCTTACTTTTACACAAAGTTATTTTTGACTTGTTTTTTTATATAATTTTTTTTAATAATAAAAAAAATTCGAGAGTGTATTTTATTTTAGGATTTAATGTTTTTATTATATTAACGAAACTGATCAATACTTTATTATAAAAGTATGACTAATTCATACTTTTTTCGTCATCTACATGGCAGCTTAGTGTGAGAGATCCTTTCCGTTTTAGATTTCGTTCAGTTGAACGTTCGAAACTTCAAGTACATTAAATAAAACGTTTCCGAAGTAACTGCTTATAGCGAAAGTTCTGTGGAAAAATGAAATTACTAGAAAAGTACTAAATTCTATGCTTGATTATTCAGGTTACTTTTAATTACAAGCTAATTGACAGTTTAAACTACTTAATATAATTATAGCTTGCTATTTTTTTTTGCTACAAAATCAGTATTGAAATTTCCACCTTAGTGACTTTGAACCAAATGATCTTAATAATATTTTTAAGTATAAATAACATTATGCTTAATTTCGTCAAAATCAAATATAACTTTTGCACACAAATTTTCCAATTTGGGTAGAGCTAAGAATGAGTTTGGAAAATTTTAATAATTTTACGTTGACTTAATATTTTTAGCTTATAATAAAAATAAAAAAGTGCACATCACCTATTGCTTACAGATACGTTGTGTACGCCTAACGACTGTTGTACAGCTTGTATCTTGAAAACCAGAAGACCGGTTAGAATTATTTGTTTGTTTTTTGGTACATTAAGTTTTAATTCCATTAATTTAAATAAAAGTATATGTTTGCAGGTTATATTTATCTTCATTCACTGCAATCACATCAGGTATTTTAATTACCCATTTTCCTTAAAATTTTTCTTTTATTAAAATTTTTAAACAGTAATTTTATTTAATAAATGCTTTAAACCTTTTTTGTAGTTTTGATTAAAATGTCAATTTAGCCTAAATGTCATCTGCCAGTGACAGTTCTTCTTTATTTGTCTTGGCTGCAAAAGTGTTTTTTTCTATAAATTTATTGGAGACGAAAATCTTCAGATATTATTTTTCCAGTTCATTCAAATAAACATTTCCATAGGAACTATCTAGATTTAAACCATAAAAAAACTTGGCATGTGCAGATCTAGATCTCGCAAAGCAATAGACCGTAAATCCAGATATATCCAATGTCTGTCAGCCCCCTTTCCTTAGTCGCAAGTATGTGGTTTCGGTTACCAGAGACGAACGTACCACATGTGAAAATAAAGAAAAAGGATTAGAAATATTCTTTCCTTGATTGCTGAGGGTGAAACGCTCGTACAGGTACTACATCCGCCAAAAACCCGGGAATGGTATGTACCTTTTTACCATAACGTTCGCACTAACTCGAAGGTCGGGCAAAAGGTTAGCATTATTCTGGTAGAATTTTTTAAACTGGATAAATTTTATTGGTTCATACTACAAGCTTTAAGAAAATATCATATTACGTACATCTAGCTTTATTAGTTTCGGAAATATGGCAATACAAATCATAAATATAGGTAATTTTTAAAGTACCGCCACATCTTAATAGTTAAAATATTAACTTTATATTCTACGGTTATAAATTACTCGTCAGGAGCTTTAAAATTATAATTCACAAGACCCCCTTTCTATTTACTTTTTTTTCCTGAAATGGCGCAAATCCGCTATCTTGACTGATGCAACTATCATTATTACGTCAAAAAGTAGTTTATATCATACCATTAGTTATACCCAAATTAAACAGGGTGTTTCTAA